>PVKS010011474.1:19037-49064 GCA_004027875.1 Aplodontia rufa | reverse complement strand
TTCATCTGTTGATACTAGAATTTATGTTGAAGCAGTAGGACAGACGGCTGACCTAACAAAGCCTCAAATTGAATGACTTTCAGTGCAACAGGGGGAAAGCTCCCTAGGTAACTTGGAGGTGTAGGGAAGGGGATGGGGAGGAGGGAGGGTATATGAAGAATTCATAGGAGTCGGGTGATGGGGAAGATGGGGGAACCATTCCAGAAGCCGATGTTATTCCTACACTAGATACCCATTTAACACATGAGTTCCTATGGGGGAAACGGCAATAGATGAAACCCATAGTAGCTTATCTATGCGTTAGCATTACCCCTGGTTATCAAACTTTATACACATTGATTGCTACAGTTTTGACAATGTTTCCCCCTCATCTGTATCCTGTATCGCAATATACTTCTAATAAAGGTGGAAAAAAAAATAAAATAAAATTATCTGTTTTAATGAATGTCAGCATTTTATATAATTTGAGGCAGATATTGTGCAGCAATTCTAGTTCCATCAAAAGATTCCCTTCGTCACTACCATGATCAAAATTTGTGTTGATGTCAAGCAATGACACCCACAATTCCTACACAAATCTTCACCTTATTAAAGAGACTAGTGCTCTCAATCCATAAATCTGATCTATTGCTCTCAAACATTATCTCAGACTTCTCAAGCATAACGTAGTCCATATTTGATCAACCCAAAAGAGAATAGAAATGTTATTACATTTACTTTGGAAAAATATATTTCCATTAATGTGGCAAGTTCTAAGTTTCTTGGAGACATTAAGTAAAATTCACTATTGTCCCTCAATATGAGAAGAAACTGTGTCCTCAGACTCCTATATAATTCAGTTCTACTAGCAGTTGTGCAAATGCAATCATGAGAATAACATATTTCATTTGATTAACAGAAAATCATAACTTGAACAGAAACTAATTATGCTATGTCGAAATATAGGAAAGACATGTTAAGGTTCACCTCAAGAAAAAAGGAATGGTAAAGAAAATAATTACGTATTAAGAACATTCTAAAATACAAGATAACATTAAATTAATATTAAATTAAAGAGAACATTATCAAATCTTATTCATATAAATTTGACAAACTACTTTCATATTATACAATTTTATTTTTAGAAAGAATGGGCAAACATCTATGAACTAAATTTTTTTTGTTGTATGCACTCATGAACAACAATGATATGCTACTTGAAATATATATCTCATACATTTTTTTCAATATTAATTCAGTATAGGATGGCTCAGGTAAAACAATACAACAGATGTCACTAAAACATCAATGCTACCAGTAATCTCTAGGCTGAGAAGCAAGAGGAGAAGTAGTCCTCTCAACTGCTGCTGTGCGAGAGGTGCCCAAGGGGAGCTCATGTCCTGAAAGAAAGCCAGTTAAATTGGTTTCTAGAAGAAAGAGATTATCAGGACAGAAATTCTTCATTCTCTTATCTTTTTTCAGATTACTCTTTAATTTGTTTTTAAATTTTAATTGACAAATAGTAACTACATATTAATGGAATACTCTATAGTGCTTTGACATGTACATAACAGTGATTAAAACATAAATATTCTCTCATACTTGTCTGTTTGGAGTGAGAACATCTGAAATTAATTCTTTGCAATTTTGAACATTCAATATGTTATTATTAATTAGTAATCATGTAGTTCAATAGGTCTCAAAAACTTGTTACTGCTGTCTAATTCAAACTTTGTACCCTTTAACCAATGTCTACCCTATATATTATATCTTCATGCATGAAACTATATGCTTGTTTTTATGGTTATATGTTATATATAATATGTACGCATATAATACATTTATAATATATCCAAATATATACATACATGGAAACATTCTATGCATATAATGCATGTTATATACATAATAATATTATATATATTATATGTGTATATATGTTAAGTATAAAATGAAGCGATTCATAGCATATGGTTATGTCTCATAAATATGTTTGTTATTAAGGTTACATATTATAAATCACAACACTTGGGAGAAAATGTGAAATTCTATGCATAGACTTTTGTGGAATAATATGCAAGGTGGAAATTGAAAAATTTCAATACATACTGGAAAATGAGTCTGTAGAAAGGTAATCAGGGGAAGAGAAAAGGGGAAGGAAAGGAAATATACTAGGAATAGAAGTGGAGCAAATTATGCTATATTCCTGAAAAAATATATCAAAATGAGCCCCACCATTATGTATAAGTAGAATATAATAATAAAAACAAAAAATTAATAAAAATGACATTGAAAAGTGGACTCAGTTGACAACAGTTAGCATAGAATATCTTTTACTTCTTCAGGTTGTCTCAGAATACTCTCAGAAATTTTCAGAAAGCAACCACCAGTTCTCTGAAACTTAAACGAGAAGCAGATCATTGGTCCTTACATCAGAGCACAAATAATAATAAGAGGACACACCAGTGTAGGACCCAGTCCGAGTAGTCCCCCACCCACCTGACACACAGGTCCAGACCTCTTCTGGTCTGGCATAGCACACACCCAGGACAGTCCCATGGTGGAACCCAGCCTGGAACAGCCCCGACCAACCCAATGCCCGACACACCAGTCCCGGATTCTTCTGGTCCAGGCCCAGCAAGTGCCCAGTACTCCCCTGGGTAGGAACACAAACAGAACAGCCCCTGCGCACCTGTTGCACCAGCCGAGGCCTCTTCAGGTTGGACCCCTGCACACCCCAGGACAGCCCTGAGGAGGAGCTCCACCCAGAACAGACCCTGCCCACCTGATGCCCTATCCAGACCTCTTCTGGTCTAGGCCCAGCAAGTGCCCAGGATAAAACTCCCAATCCAACAGCAAAGAAACAAAGAGGAATATCCAGAGAGAGATCTCAGGCCAAGAATTCACTTCAATTTAAGGAGTGAGAAGATGCCCACACAGACCCCCACCCCACATCTGTGCATCCCCAGGATGCTGGTCCCACTGTTGCGGGACACCCCCAAGGATCCCATACCCAGACACCACACAGCTGTCATGCACACCTGCCAGGTCCAGATATATTGGGCCCATCCCACCACCAAGTATCCCAGATCCCAGCACAGCACATAGCTTGGACTGTTCTGGCCCACTCAACACCTCTGTGACCCTAGCACCCAGTGACATACCCCTACCACTTAGCTTTAATAATGCAGCAGGCTGCCCAGCAACCCCATCAGGTGTCAAGTCCGATTCCTGGAAACTAGATTCATAGGTTGCAATAAAACAAGGCTCCAGGCAGAAACAATTTTCTGGAATAAGTTAGTGGTCGTCAGAGAGGTGGTATCTGACCCAAACCTTGATGTTTAAGGAAGAAGAACCCAGAGACTTGTCTTGATTCCACACAGGGAACCCCAATTCAAAGATCCAGAAAAAGTTTTTGAAAGATGAAGAATCATACTAGAAGTGGTTCACCTCAGACCCACAACTCCACTAGCAAGGAGCCCAAGGTGAGGGAGTAGGATGAAAATCTAGAACAAATTATCATTGATCTGATAATTAAAAGGAACAATGAACTAAAAGAAATTTAATGAAGGGACTGAGAAAACTCAAGAGATGAAAACTCTACTATCAAAGAAATAGACATACTGATAAAGGAAGAAACAGGGCTAACATCTGTAGTCAATGACACAAAAGGAAACATAGAAGAATTTAATAATAGACTAACTTTGGTGGAAATTCAGCTCTTGAAGAAAGAACACCCAGCAATGAGGATACACTGAGTAAGCTTCGGCACATAGATGACAGGGGGAAAACATTTTTTAAAAAATCACACACCATGAGCAGAATTTTCAAAATGGGATGAAATCAGAAGAAACAATCAAGAGTAATTGGGATACAAGAAGAAATTGAAATGTGAACAAATGACATAAAGGATATTCTCAATGAAATAACTAAAGAAAAATTTTCCCATATGAAAAACAAATCAGTTATGCTCATCCAGGAAGCATATAGGACACCCAATAGGCTGAATCAAAAGAGAAGTTCACCAAGACACACCATATTCAAAATGTGTAATAAGAAAATCAAGCAAAGAATATTAAAAGCACCAAGAGAGAAATGTCAAATCACATTCAGAGGCAAACGAATAAGGATCATCACTTACTTTTCAGCTCAGACTCTAGAGGCAAGAAGATCCTGAAAGGAGATCTTTCAATGTCTGAAGGACCAAAACATGCAGTACAGAATACTATACCCAACAAAACTCAGCTTCAAATTCAATAGGGAAATAAGAACATTTCATGATAAGATTAAACTTGCAGCATTCATGAACAGGAAACCAGCAATACAAAGATTTCTCAAAGAAAAATTCTCAAAGAACAAGCATATACTACTCAAAACCCACAAACAGGAAATTCGATAAAAATGCATGCTATCAAAACAATCAAGAAATCACAAAACTCACAAACAAAACACAACGACTATGAACCACAACCACATAACTATTCTAACACTCAATGTGAATGGTCTCGATGCAACAATCAAAAGACACTGACCAGTAGATTGGATCAAAAACAAAATCCAACAATATGCTTCTTACAGGAGACCCACATTATAGCCAATGACATCCACAGATTGAGGGTGAAAGGATGGAAAAAAATCTATGTGGTGTACAGCCCAAGAAAGGAGGCTGATGTCGCAATACTTACATCACACAAAGTAGATTTAAAACATAAATTAATCAGAAGAGATAAAGAAGGCCACTACACCTAGTAAAAGGAACAATACAACAGGAAAATATAATCAAAGTAATTATATACTCTCCAAATACCAACACTCCCAACTATGTGGAAAAATTATTCCATGACATAAAACCACTTGGGGACCTCAACACAATAATACTGGGAGATTCTAACATTCCTCTGTCACCAATAGACAGATCGTCAAAACAAAAAAATAATAGAGAGACCTCCAGTCTGAACAACTCCATAAATCAAATGGAATTAACAGACATCTATAGAATATTCCACTCTAAGTTGGCTGAGTATACCTTCTGAGCAGTGCATGGATATTTTCCCCAAAAAAAATCATATTCTAGTTCACAAAGAAAATCTCTGCAAATACAAAAATGTAGATATTATTCCATGTATCTTACCAGACCACAATGCCATGACCCGAGAAATTAACAACAAAAATCAAAACAGGAAAAAAACATATACATGAAGATTGAATAATACCCTATTAAATGAAGAATGGATCCAAGAAGGCATGAGAGCAGAAATCAAAAAATTCATGGAAGAGAATGAGAATAAAGACAACATATTGAAACCTTTGGAACAGTATGAAAGCATTCTTAAGTAGAAAATTTATAACCCTGAGTGCCTACATTAAAAAACAGAAGAGATTTCAATATAAGAAGCTTATGCTTCTCCTCAAATCCCTACAAAAGGAAGAACAATCTAATCACAAAGCCAGCAGAAGACAGGATGTAATCAAGATCAGAGCTGAAATCAATGAAATTGAGAACAAACAAACAATAAAAAGAATTTTCAAAACAAAGACCTGGTTCTTGGAAAAAATAAACTTGACAGACTCACAAGCTAATCTCACTAAAAGAAAGAGAATTGAAGTAAATCAACAAAATCACCAATTATAAGAGAGTGATCAACAATGACCCTGTGGAAATCAAACAGATTATCAGAACATATTTTGAAAAATGATACTTCTCTAAATTAGATAATCTGGAAGATGTGGACAAATTTCTAGACACATACAACATCCCCAAAGTTATGCAGGATGAAATTGAAATCCTGAACAACCCAATAACAGGCACTAAAATTCATATAACAGTTAAAAACCTTCCAAAGAAGAAAAGTCCAGGACCTAATGGATTCCCCACTGAGTTTCACCACGCCTGTGAGGAGGCGCTAACACCTCTGCTTATTAAGCTTTTCCAAGAAATTAAAAAGGAGGGAACTCTCCCAAACACTTTTTGATGCGGCAACCATAATCCTGATATCAAACCCAATGAAGATGTATCAAAAAAAAAAAACTCCAGACTAATATCCCTAATGAACATTGACACAAAAATCCTTAATAAAGTCTAGCAAACCACATTCAAAAACACATTAAAAACATAATTCTTGGGGCTGGAGCGGTGGCTCAGCGGTTACAGCACTTGCCTGGCATGCACAAGTACACGGGTTCAAACCCCAGCACCCACGTACACAACTAAGTGTCAGAGCAATGAAAGCCATGCAAAAAACTCAATTTAAAAAATTGATTCTTTCTGTCCCTCTCTCTCTCACTGTCCTCCTCTCTTTAAAAACAAAAACAAAAACCTAATTCATCATGATCAAGTGGGCTTTATTCCCAGATGCAAGGCTGGTTCAATATACACAAAACAATAAATATGACTCATCACTTAAATAGAATTAAGAATAAAAACCATATAATCATCCCAATTGATGCAGTAAATGACTTCAATAAAATCCAGCACCCATTTATACTAAAAACTCTAGAGCAAATAGTTATCAAAGGATCTCATCTTAACTTTGTAAAGGCCTATATGCCAAACCCTCACCTGGTATAATACTAAATGGAGAAAAGCTGAAAGCATTTCCTCTAAATTCAGGAAAAGGATGAGGCTGTCCACTCTCACAACTTTTATTCGATATAGTCCTTGAGACCCTAGCTGGAGCAATCAGGCAAGAGAAGGATACCAAAAGGATAAGAATAGGAGGAAAGGAAGTCAAAGTATCCCTTTTTGCTGATGACATGATCCTGTATCTGGAAGATCTAAAAAAAAAAAACAAACAAAAAAAAACTCCACCAGAAAAATTCTTGAGCTTATAAACAGGTTTAGTAGAGTAGCAGGATACAAGATCAATACCCGTAAAACCCATAAATCAAAAGTTGCACTATATGCTAAAAATAATAGGGCAGAAGAAGAAATCAGGAAATTGTTCCCATTCACAATATCCTCAAAAAGAATAAAATATTTAGGAATTAATCTAACAAGGGAAGTAAAAGACCTCTACAATGAAAATTATCAAATGTTGAAGAAAGAAATTGAAGAAGATCTGAGAGATGGCAATACATTCCATGTCTTGTTTTGGCAGAATTAATATAATTAAAATGTCCATTCTGCCAAAAGTGCTACACAGATTCAATGCAATCCCCATCACGATAAGGTTGTCAAACTCAAGTATTAGACTCAGCAAAGGCGTAGATACACATAATCTAGGGCAACTTTAAATGTGAGGGATTGGACAAGTAAGGAAGAGTAAAGGGAGGAAGGATAGGGAGGGATCTAGGGAGACAATCAACAATGTAGCAGACTCTTTACCCCCCTTGGAATTCAAATAATACTTATGCAATCATTTAATTCTGGAAAATTCACAATCTAAGCATTTATATCACTTGTACAGGCAAAATACAGAAGAATTAAGAGACTGGTATGTGGGTGATGTAGGGGTAATTCTGATTTAAGAACAAATGTATATCATATTGTTACTTTATATGCATTTATGATTGTACAATAACTAAACTCCTTAATAAAAAATTAAAAAACAAATTTCCAAGCAATAATAATAGCTAACATGACATTCATTAAAAAAAAAACACAAAGGACACCAATGTCATTCTTTACCGATAAGAAAAAGCAATTCTCAAATTCAATTTGAACTTTATATAAAAAAAAAACAGAATAGTCAAAACATTACTAAGAAAGAAAGACAAAAAGGTGTATTCACAGCACCAGATATAAAACTACACTATAGAGCAGTAGTAACAAAAACAGTGTGATACTGGTATCAAAATAGGAATGAAGACCAATGGAATAGAATAGAAGGCTCTGAAATAAACTCACAAATCTTTAAACATCTGAATCTTTGACAAAGAGGGTCAAAATATATCAGGAAGGAATGACAGCCTATTCAACAAATGATGCTGGACAAACTGGATAGCCACTTGCCGAAAGTTGAAATTAGATCCTTATCTCTCACCTTGCACAAAAGTCAAATAAAAGTGGATCAAGGAACTAGGAATTAAACCAGGTATCATACAACTGCTAGCATTTGGGAGTAGGCAAAGACTTTCTCAGCAAGACTCCTAAAGTGAAAGAATTAAAGTAAAAAATCAATGGGTGGGATGCCATTAAACTAAAAAGCTTCGGCACAGCTAAGAAACAGGTAAAAATTGTCAAGAGAGAACCTACATATTAGGAGATAAACATTGCCTGTTATTCCTGTGACAGTGTACTAATATCCAAAATTTACAAAGAACTCAAAAAACTGGATATCAAAAACATAAACAATCCATTAATAAATGGGCCAGAGAGCTAAACAGAAACTTCTCAACAGAGGAAATCGAACAAGCCAATGAATACATGAGAGTGTGTTCTAAATTACTAGTAATCAGAGAAATGCAAATTAAAACTATATTGAGTTCACCTCACTCCAGTCAAATTGGCAAAGATGAAGAATATACACAGTAACAAATGCTGGAGCAATTGTGAGGAGATAGGAGTGCTAGCACAATGTTGGTGGAATTTCAGACTGGTTCAGCCACTCTGGAAAACAATGTGGATACGCCTCAAAATATTAGAGTTGGATCCACTGTACAAACCAGCTATCCCTGGTTACAGCACATTACAGCAACACAACAAAATCAATGTTCATAGCAGCTCAATTTAGAATAGCTAAATTATGGAATCAACCCAGATGCCCCTCACTGGATGAATGGATCTAAAAACTTTGGTATATATATACAAAAGAATTCTACTCAACTATTAGAATCAATGATATTGCAGCCTTGGAAGGTGTATGGATGGCAATGGAAGAAATCATGCTGAGCAACATTAGCCAAACCCAGAGAGTCAAAGGTCAAATGTTTTTCCTCATTTATAGAGGTTAGAATTAAACCCAGGCTTGTGTGAAAGGTAGTCAAACTCATGAATTAGACTCACCAACAGCATAGCAACACATTATTTGGGAAAATCATAGGCATGTAAGTGGGGAAGGGTAACGGCAGGGGGATGGGAGAGGGAGCGAAGATTGGGAGGGATCTAGGGAGATAACCAACAATGTAGCATAATCTTTACCCCCCAAGAATTCTAATAATGGTTATGCAATTATTTAATTCCAGAGTTGTGCAGCAATAATGGAAGCCAGAAATAATGCAGTGAGATTTTCAACATACTCAATGAAAATAACTGCTCACCTGGAATTTTATACCCAGAGACTGTATCTTTCAGAATGAAAAAAAATGTTTTCTGATGAACAACAACAAAATCCATATCATTTGCCACTAACAGATTGTTTTTATGGTTGTCATTTTAAAAAGTTTTTATTAGTGCATAATAAAAATACATAATAGTGAGCAAATTATATTCCACTAATAGATTTTAATGGAGAAGATTCTCAAATATGTACTTTATCCAGAAAGAAAGTTACTTTAAATAGAAAGTCTGAAATAATGTGAGAAATAAGAACAAAGTTATAAATATTTGAGATCAATCTTAAATATGTCAACTTGTAATACATATCAATAATATCCTGTGGAGTTTTGAAATGCTATATAATTAAGTACACAACAAAAATATATAAATTGTATAAATAAAAGATGCTAAATCTTTCTAAGACCCTGTGTTATTCGAGTTGAGTAGAGAAACTGATTCATTTTGGGCCTAAGTATGTTGTGTTCCCATTTCTAAAGTAACAATTAAATGGTAGAAATAGTGTGGAAGTCCCAAACTTGTGTAAGGAATTGTAAATACCTGTATCACTCAACTACAGCATTTTCTAGCTGCATTCTGTACTTTTGTGGACCACTTCCTTCATGCCAGACATTATCAGAGGAAAAAAGTCGAACTACTTTAACCAATCTGAATACCAATGGTCAGACAGAAACTTACAATTTCACACTTTCTTTAGTGTTTCATTTTTTAAATTTTATCCAAGTGTCTCTACTGTCCAAAAAAAAAGGAATAAATATGCATGTTACAAGTTTAATATACTATTACAATTCATAGTTGGATCTCTGGAGGATAAAATGGTAGGATGCTATTACAAAAATATAAAATATTACAACATAAAACATAAAATATTACCAAATAGTTTGCACTGACAACTCAGTACCAAGAAAAAGATGAAATTAAAAAGTCATTAACTATTTAAAGCTCTTTTTGGAGAAATCAACTTTTCTTTCATGGTTAATTCTACTTCCTCAAATAATATGACCTCCACAACTATTTAAAAGTTAGTTCACAAACAGATTTTTTTTTTTTGTCTTTGTTAGGAAATAATACTTTACAAATCTCAGCTAAAACAACTTAATCAGATTATTTTCTTTTCTTTATGAAAATAAGAAAACAGATTTGCTCCCCACCAATCCTTCTAGTATTAATTAATGTGATTTACAGCATTGTGGAAATCTTAAATTGCTTATCTAATTTTATGGACTTATGAGTTTTACAGATTAAAGGCAGGGACCTTAATCCCTGAACCGACTCTGCTACTGCTAGCAGTAACATCTTTACTTAAAGAGCAGTGGCCTTGAAGCCTGGGAAATTTGTCTTTGAAAAAAAGTCATCTTTCTTCTTCCATCCCTTTCCTTTCCCCAACATTTGTGGTTTCAGCACTAGAAATTGGGAGAAACAAGCAGAAAGACATTGTGCCTGAAACCCAGAGGCTGCTGGAAAGACCTGGCAGGACAGACTAAACCTATAAATGAAGAACTTGCTGGAGACATTCAAAAATACATATAAATATTTTACATAGACTGTATAATGAAAGAGAATAAACATTGCCAAGTGTCATGAATGAAATATGATTTGCTTTTATTATGAAAATTACAAGATGAAGATTTTAATTACTTTTAAAAACACTTCCGCTGGGGGCTGGAACGGTGGCTTGGCGGTTATGACGCTTGCCTGGCATGCGCAAGTACACCATTTCAAACCCCAGCACCCATGTACACATCTAAGTGTCAGGACAACGAAAGCCATGTGAAAAACTCAATAAAAATTGATTCTCTCTCTCTCTCTCTCTCTCTCTCTCTCTTTCCCCACCCCGTGTCTCTCTCTCTGTCACACTGTCCTTCTCTCTTTAAAAAAAAAAAAAAAACACTTCTTCTGGGTAGAGGGGCTTTAGAGGGCATTGTATGTAATTTCTGAAAGGATATTCTCTCATAATCTTTACATTCCTGACCACCTTAAATTATTGCAATGAATATGTATTGATTTTGTGACTGAACAACTATGGACATATGAAACCAAAGATAGTAGAATTACAGTGTGTGCCTTACCTTTAGCTCTGAAAATTCTGGGAATCAAATAAAATGGAAAAGTATGATGGATTATGAACTTCTTATCAAGGGAAATATTAGTTCTTCAAGAGGCATTTGGTTCTCATGCTGGTAATTTAAAATTTCATGGGTCAGTATCATAGTTTCAATGAATGATGAAGAAATGTTGAAGATGTAATTGTTTTCTAAATGTAATAGAAACATTTAAAAATGGCCTTATCTTTTATTAACCCTGTTGACAGATTAACATGTGAAATGAAAATGTAATTCAGGGGGGACATTTCACAGAATAATCTATCCAAGCCTGAGGTAATGTGATCATTTTCTTTCATAATGAAATTATCAAATACATTAAATTAATTTAGGTATCATATTGGATCCCTTTAATGTGATAAAAAGCAAAATGTTCAATAATATATAAATTTAGAACAATTATTTTGGCTTCTATATTCTGAAATTACTTTATTACTGAATTAAATTGCTACTGATGAAGGATATGAACCTTGATAACTAAGTATCTAAAAGTGGGAGAATATGGGAAAATCCTTCTTCTAATCTATTTTCCCACATGGGAGAATACTTTTCAATATGTATGTAGTGTTATATTTTGTAACTTTAAAAATAAACAACCATAAAATTAAATGCAGTAAACTATATGATCTTTTATCTCAGTGAATAAAATCAATTAAATCTTGTTCTAGGTAAATATAGAGAAGTTCAGTAAGAAAAAAAGGCTCCTCTAAATGCACATAGTAAATAAATTTTAAAAAGTGTGAGTAAATATGTGTCTTATTTCACCTATCATAATGTCCTCCACATTCATCAGTTTGTCACAAATGGCATTATTTCCTTCTTTTAAAAGACCAAACAATATTCTACTGTACGGATGTACCACACTTTTCTTAATCCATTCACTTGTTGGTGAACACTTCAGTTGTTTCCGTATGTTAGCTATTGTGAATAGTATTACAATGAGCATAGGAGTGTAGATTTCTCTTTGAGATTCCAATTTCAATTCTTTTGGATATATACCCAGAAGCAAGATTGATGTGTCACATAGTAGTTCTATTTTTAATTTTTTTAGTAATCTCCATAGTGTTTTCGACAGCCATTGTTCCGTTTAACATTTCCACCAACAACGTATAACAGTTCCAACTTCTCCACAACCATGCCAACATGTGTTACCTTACTTTTAATGATAGATATACTAGGTATGAAATTGTATCAAATGATAGTTTTGATTGTATTTCTCTAATTAACAATATTGAGTATCTTTTCATAATATACTGTCAGCCATTTGTATAATTTCTTTGTTCACTGAGGCTTGCTCTAACAAAACACCATCAGCTGGGTTGCTTACACACACATGCACAAAAATTATTTCTCATAGTTCTGGAGCCTAGGAAGTCAAAGGTTAAGGCTTTCACAGACGTGGTATCTGATAAGGGACCACAATTGTCTCATTGTAACTTCACGTAATAGAAGGATTGAGGGAGCTCTCTGGGATAACTTTCATAAGGGCACTAATTCCATGCATGAAGCCTCCATCCTCATGACCTAACCAGTTAAAGGCCCCATCTCCTATTCCCATCATATTGAGGATTAAAATTCAGCATGTGAATTTTGGGGAGGATACAAGCATTCAATCTGTCTGTTCTTTTATCTGTTCAAGTCAGTGACCTGTGTTCAAATCAGGGTTTTGTTTGGTTGGTGGTTGTTGTTCTGTTTTGTTTGGGGAGTTGTTTTTCTTTCTTTCTTTTTTTTTTCTATACTTGAGTTCTAAGAATTCTTTATATAGCTTAAAAATTAACTCCTTATCAGATATATGTTTTGCAAATGTTTTCTCCCATTTTGAATGTTTTTTTTATTTTATTGTCTCCTTTGCTATGAAGATTTTTAGTTTGATATATATTAAGTGAAATAAGCCAGTTGCAGAAGAAAAAACATTCCATGAGTCCACATGTGAAGTCTAAAATAGTCCAACTCATAGAAGCAGAGTATAATAGTGGTTGTCAGAGGCAAGATGGTGTAGAAAAAATGAGATCTGTTATTCAAAGTGGAGTAAGTTTAAATTATGCTAGGTGAATAAGTTTTGGAGATCTGCTGTTATGATATAATGCCTATTGCTAACAAAATTTATTCAGACTTGTTTTGCGGCCTAATATATAACTTATCCTGGAAATAGCTTCATGTGTGCTTTGAGAAAACTGTTTATTACAAATAGAAAATATTAAAGACTCCACAAAAAATAATTTAGAACTAATATATGAATAAGTTAAAGTTTCAATATGCAAATCAAAACACAAAAATCAGTAACATTTCCATATACCGACAGCACACTATTTGAAAAAGAAATCAAGAAAGAAAAGCTCATTTATTACAAAAAAATAAAATAAAATACTTAATAAACTTGACCAAAGCCATAAAAAGTCTCTGTATTGGAAAACACAAAATATTGATAAAAGGTATTGAGAAATATACAAATAAATGGAAAAATATTTCATGCTTATGGATTGCAAGAATCTGCAAAAAATCCACAATATTATTAAGAGGTCCATAGTACTCAAAACAACCTAGAGATTCAATGCCATCTAAACAAATTCATATCATATTGTTACTTTATATGAATTTATGATTGCACAACAACTCAACTCCTTAATAAAAATATTTTTAAAAAGAAGCAAACAATCAAATTCCAATGTCATTTTTCACAGAAATAGGAAAAAATCCCATAATTCTTATGGAACCACACACACACACACACAAAACCCACTCTGACTAACCAAGAAAAAAAGAACAAAGCCAGTCTGTCATTTGCAATATCATGGAGGAACCTTGAGGAAATCATGCTAGCGAGGCATTTATTTCTAAGTGAAATAAGACAAATATTACATGTTTTCATTTATATATGGACTCTAAAATGACCAAACTTATAGAAGCAGAGAGTAGAAAAGTGGTTATCAGAGGATGAAGTAAGGAAAGTAGGGAGATCTTGGACAAACAGTACAAAGTTGCAGATAGAACAGAGTAAATGATAAGTATTTAAAGTATTAAAATATTAATTAGCTTGGTTCAATCATTCCACACATGTATCATAACATCACTTCATACTTCATTCTTATATGCAATTATAAATTATTGAAATAATGAAATAAAAAGAATTTTTATAAAGTAGACAAGAACATCAGAATAAACCTTCAAATAACTTTTTTGATATATAGCTGGGGTAAAACATGTACCAAAAGCGGAGATGGAAAATGTGGAATAAAAATTGGTGGAGGAATAAGAGATCTTTAAGAAAGACCGTACTTTCTTCTCTTTAGGAGATAGCACCCAAAGGAATCAGACCTTCTATCAGTCTCTGTGTTGTTTCTTTCCTTCTGGGTGAAATACTTTGGTTTAAAAAAAAGGAGAAAAAGATTTACTGGAAATCCCCATAGCTTCTCAGATTTTTTTTTTTTTTAATAACCAATGGGGGTGAGAAGTGAAGCAGCGTCATTCATCTCTAGGAGATACATCTGACCAGCAAGTCTTTTGTAAAGATTCGGAGAGAAGTCAGGATAGGACAGAATGACTAAGTTAAATGCTGATTTAAAAAAAAAAAAAGCTGGAAACTTCCTTTTATGAAGTGAATTAGGACATGGTTAGGAGGTTCATGAGAAAAGAGTATCTGCAGAGTAAAGCAAAATGTGGGGTGAGGGTTGGAGGAGGTAGGCGTTTAGAGTGATGGAGATGTGATGCCTGGTTCTTCACACCTGTGTCGGAAGTCCTGGCTAACACTACAAGGGCAAATAAGAAGCTGTGATACTGGTATCTTCCTGTTACTCCTATCACTGCAAATGGGGACTCTGAAAGAGATCTGTTTTCCCAACTCCCATCGGCTTCTGCACAGATAAATGAAGGGAACATCAAATAATGAACTTTCTCTAATTTTCTACCAGACACAGAGTTGTATACTCAAACAAATACTTTATCATATTTAATTCTCTTGTAACCCTTAGTGGGTGTAGTATCATACAATACTTCCAGCTGTCTGCTGCATCGCCAGCACACCACAAAACACTGCTCAATCTGTAGTACTGGGTATTGAATACCAATCGATAAGTATTGATTATGAGGCTCTGTTCAGGAAATGAAACATTTGCATTTTAGTACAATATATTAAAAGAGAACACACAGGTAGAAGACCCTATACAGTATAAATGTACAGCTTGACTATTGTTATTCCAACATCCACCACCTAGGACCAAAACAACCCACAGCAATGCAGAAGCCCTAACATTTGTGTCCAGTCCACACTGCTTTCCCTTCCCACCAAAAAAACACAGTTTCCAGACTTTAATAACAATCACTTCCTTGCTTCTCAGTACACCTTCATAGGCTAATCTTTATTCCTAACCCTCCTTAGTAATGTTACATTCATTGAATTACACAGTGTATTCTCTTTTGTGATCTAAGTTTTTTCAATGGAGCTGCCCAGAAAGGATGGATGTGTCAATAAATGCTGATGGGTCAAGTAGATATCTCTATTGAAAAAAAGGAAATTTCACACCTATTTCATATCATACTCAAAATTAATTCTGGTTGAATTGAATATCTATACATAAAAGTCAGTAGAATAAAACTTCTAGAAGATGATTAGAGAATATCTTTATGACCTTGAAATAGAGTTTTTTAAACAGAATCCAAACTTCACTAACCCTAAAGAAAAAATTAATCGGTATAACATAACTTAATATATTTAAACAGGGATAGGAAAAATTATTGGGCACACTAGTGGGTGTCATAGAATGTACTACAAACATATGGAGGGATCAAAAATGAGCCTATCACACTGATGCTAGGAGCATCTTACCAGCTGGGCTCTGGTATTGTGGGTTAGAAAAAAAAAGAGAAATAAAAATGTCAAATTAGCATACCCTCAGAACCTTTGAAAGACACATAAGAGAAAAGGGCAGGCATTGGGAAAGATTGGCCCACACCTTGATGAATATTTATGGTTATATTGATGTTGAAGGAGAGGAAGAAGTGAGGGACACTGAGGTTCCAGGAAGAGTTCTGCGACTGAGGACGAAACTGAAGAGTGAGGCATACAGTTCCAGTCCCTGTCTTTTTGTTCACTAATTTGTTCCTTTTTATTTTATATATTAAGGCAGGTTTTACCCCCTTGGCCACCTTAGATTACATTGGCATCCAATTAGTGTAAGTTGGGCTTCACAAAATGACAAACGTCCATCACCTTCTTTAGGAAGCACATACAAAGAGTGGAGGGAGAGTTGCGTGTCAGGGGTTTTAATCACCACTTTCGAGTCCAAAAAAGGAAACTGACCTTCATGTCAATCTTAGTTGTCTTCTGAAGCAATAATTTCAATTAAACAGCAAATCTTAACTGATCACCTATGCTAAGAGGTATGAGAACTAGAGAAGAATGGGGTATAACAGATGAAATTCAAAGAGAAAACACTTACTGAACACCAACTATGTTCTAATGAGCCTGCCAGTGTCTGAGACCTCACAAGATCAGTATTCACCAAGGAAAGAAATGCACACAAAGGGTAAACTCTATAAACCAGAGATTTTAAATTCATTTTGTACTAATCTCTCCTCAGTTTCTAGAAAAATGCCTTTTTCATAAAAGGTAATTGTCAATAGTTGTTGACCAAATAAATAATACATTAAATATAAATATAGACATTTATAAATTATAACAAGGGGGCTGTAGCTGAGTGATAGAGTGCTTGCCTAGCATGCACCAGGCCCTGGGTTCAATCCCCAGTACCACATACACACGAAAATTATAATGAAAATACAAATGGCATAATTTAAAACTAAAACAATTTAAGAATAGTAGAGAAAGAATATATCCATGTACATTGGAGTTTTTAGAGAAAACTTGAAAATGTTGCTCATTTGAGGAAGTGAGACTTGAAGCAGAGAAGAGGAAGACAATATTCAAAGGCAGAACAGAGGAAAAGGAACAACCATGAACCACATAAGCAAGCGCAGTTCTGGGAAGGGATCGTATGGGTGGCTTGATCTAAGATGCCCAGATTGACTGGTGTGAACATACAGGTTGCAGAATGATAAAGGGCAAGAGAAGATTTCAGGAAGGGCCTGTTGTATTGAAGGTTGAGGATCTGGCAGGGCAATTACTTCTTTAGGAGAGTTGTGAATTGAATTTTGCAAACATAAAACACCAAAATCAACTCTGGGTAACATAGCTTTGCTATGATTTGGGGGTCCCCCAGTTGTCCATTGTGATTGGAGGCTTGATCCCCAGGGTGGTGGTGTTGTGGGAGGGCCTAGTGAAGACTCTTTAGGTCACTGGTAACTTGGGGTAGTTTTTGTGAGTCCTTGGTAATTTTCATATGACCCCTCTGTGAGAGGTTGTTATGACAGGAGCAAGCCTGATCCCCCTCTCCTCCACTCTTCCTTTGCTTACTGGCTTGGGAAGTGACCACTCCTTTAATATGTTTTCCCATCACTGCCATCCACCTCCTGCCAACTGCTATGGGGCTTTGACCAGAACTGAGGTGGCATAGGGACAATGCCCTTGATTCTCCAAAAATATAGGTTAAGTAAACCTTTTCTTTTTCATATGTAGCCCATGTCAAGCATTTTATTACAATGATGAAAAGCTGACTAATGCAGGTGTCACAGAGGTATAGGAAGAATAGCAAGACTCAGGGACACTGATGGTGACACTAGGGGCTCTTATTACTGAAAGTCTTGAACCCTTCCAAACTTGTAAAAAATACTACTATAGGATGAGTTGGGAAAGAAAATGTGAAGCTTTTTTGAACCATCTTTTTCTCTCTTCTGGGACTGGAGAACTAAAGACTTAATCCTTAACCCTCATTATATTTCTCTATGATGGGCCCTGCTCTTTGCATCACACTGAAGTGGATCAATTTTCTGGGCAAAGGCACTTTCTGAACATCTCTGTGACTGTCTGTTTTCTTCATACACAATCAATGGGTGAAGTCATTCCATCATCTCCAGCACATACCACTGCTGTAATAACTCCAGCTTATCCGGTTTCAGGGCTCTGTGACAAAGTGGAGTATATGAGTGGGTTGAGTTATGCAATGGAGGAAGAGCCAATATCTGGAGTTTGTGGGAAGGAATAGGATATGGCTATGTGAGTGCCAAAACTCCTCTTTTCATTTACAAGTGTGATTTGGATGGGCGTAGAGGGCCAGAATCAGTTTGCTTGACCCTTTTCAGGCATAGTTGGAAAACCCCTATCCAGAATTAAATGCAAGGGAAATTGTTATGATGGTAGTATCTCATTATTGGTAGAAAATTTAAATTCTTGGTGGTGAGAAGATTGAAACAAAAGAGAATGATTGAGGGTCATCTCCCACCTGCTGGCTATGAGGAGGAAGTACAGGGACAGAACTGAAAAACTGAAATCAATGTTGTAGGTCCTGTTTAGACATGTTTCAATTATCTCACTTCAACTTTATACAACTTTTGAAATAACATACTCTACCATTTTTGGAAATGATAATAAAAATGTGAAAAATCATATCCTGATGTTGAAAAGAAAGATACATTTTTTTTCTTTTTGGAGAATATAAATTTATTTTTAAATGTATTAGTGCTACAAATACACAAAGCATTCTTCAAGGTGATGGCATTACAAGCATGAATGGGATCTGCAGACCTCATTTCCTAGGAGTTCAGAGTCAATAGAAACTTACTATAAAGCAGTGCAACAAGTGGCTCAATAAATCTTTAAAAGTAACATAAGACCACAAATTGGTGGATCTAAGAGGTTCGAAGGTTGACAAAAATTTTAAACATTTTCCAACCCCATAAGAACATTAAAAATTAAAATTTGAGTTCTCTGGGTATGTGGGATAATAACAATTATTAAAACGGGGAAATATTTCAAGTTGATTAAGGGACAAAAAAAAGAGATAATGAAATTATATCACAGGAGCAACAAGGAATGAAAGATGCACACAGGGAGAGGAGTCCTGTCTTCTTTAAGGAATGGGAGGGAAAATACATATCACAAAAGCAAATGAGTTGTATATCTGCAGATAGAATGGGAAATCAACCAGGATATCATTTTGGTAATAACAGTGGAGCTACAAGACTAGCAAATGACAGCCAGAATGGAATGCTTGGATTTACTGAGCACTGATATTCTCTTAATTGTACTAGAAAATATCTCTTGAGGGAGTAATCCCTTTTTTTTTTTTTTTCAGGCAGCACCCACGAGCTCAATCCTCAAAACCCAGAATGTGCCTCATCAGTCTCCTTTCAGGCTAATTCCTATTTAGAAAGGCATTCCAGCTTTTTGCACTGACGCATTTTGAGAAATGAAAGTTTTCTTGGAAATCCCCATTCCTTCCTCAACCTTTCTGTTCAGCCAATGGGAGTAGAGAGTAGGTTCACTCACTTGTCTCCAAGAGACATATTCTCCACTATGGTCTGATGGGAGCCCAGAACTTGAGGAGAAAGGGTATAAGGATCAGGAGAACTGGTAGGTGACCAGAGGAATCATTGATATCTTAGTTTTATGGAAAGAAATAAGATACGCCAGGCAGAGAGCCAAGAAGTCACATTTTGTAGTTGTGAAGCAGAGTGGAGAATAAGGATCCAAGTATTTGATGTTAGCTGAGGGATGTTTTTCACGCGTCTGTGGGAAGTCCCTGGTCAGCTTTAAAAGGGAAGGAAATGACCTTGATGCTGGAGGCCCCCTGCTAGTGATGCATTAGTACCTGTGATGCACGAGATGGAAACTGAAAAGTCCATGATCACACCTGCTGATTGCCACGGGACAAGAAGGCCAGCTGTATTCCCATTCGCTGATTATTTTGCTCTGGCAAAGCAGCACTTCCAAGTACACCATCTCATTCAGTAATAACAGACTTGCATTTTTGTGAACAGCTGAGTCTTCAGCACCTTTAATAGTTATTTACACTCGATAAATACTTGTCAAACCAATTAATAAGTGAGTAATAAGAATTAATGATTAAGAGCAATAATCGTAATAAATCCAAGAGATTTTTAAGACTCAAACCCAGTTCTGCTTAAGTCCAAAGAGGAATTAAAGCATTTGTTTATCTAAGATCATCAGAGTATCTGAATAAAAGTTTAGTGAACCTTCATTCTATGAGTTTCAAACACAGTGCAATACTTCCTATTCCAAAAGCCCCCAAATAATAAAAAATAATACCTGGAGCTCAGCAGTAAAATTGGGTTACATAAAACAATTCAAAGAACTCTGTGTTCACAGTTGTGAGATCAGAATTTTGGCACTTAATCCATATCTCTGTCCAGTGATGTACTCTTTTGATCTTCTGTTTTCATCACTGAAATGGAGGGGTTGGTGATCTCCCATGTTAATACTGAGCTGTTTTCTGGAACATGATAAATATTAAGAAGTATTATTTTTTGTTTTACTAAAATGAGCCATAGGCCCATCAACAGACAAATGGATAAAGAAAATGTGGTAGTGCGGTAGATGTATGCATACATATGTCTGTACACACACACACACACACACACACACACACACACGTACACTGGATTTTAGTTGAGGCATAAAGAGGAATGAAATAATGGCATTCACTGCTAAGTGGGTGGAAAGGAAGACATCAGGCTAAGTGAAATAAGCCAGACACAGAAAGTGAAAAGTCAAATGCTTTCTCATATGTGGAAGCTAGAGCAAACTGTGTGTGGAAGGGAGAAGATACCATGAAAAATAGAAAAGAGACCAGGGGAGTAAAGGAAGGGGACTAAGAGGGAGGGAAGAGAGACAAGAAATGGGAGGCATGGTGGAATGAATCTGACCAAACTTTCCTGTGTTTGTATGTGAATATACCACAGTGAATTTCACCATTATGTATATACACAAGGCACTAATTTTTAAAAACTATAAATAGAAAAAAGATTAGTAGAGGAAAGAGAACTCAGGGAGGTAAAAGGGAAGGGAAAAGAGAGGTACTAGTGACTGAATTGGAACAAATTATATTCCATGCTTGTACAATGTTATCAAAGTGAACCTTAACTATGTGTAACTATAATGCACTAATTTAAAAACCACAGAAAGTGAAATAGAATGATTTGAAAACTAATACCCTAAAATTATAAATAAAAACACTTAATCTCCCAGAGAAAAATAATTCGTCAATATGACTAAACAATGTTAACTTTAAATAAAATAGCCTACTTGTGGATTCTTTTCCAAAGATCTATTAGAAGCAAAACAAGACTATTATTTGTGGAAGTTATTTTTGGCATTGGAATTTGGAAGCTTGTCATACACTATTAGTACTCTTTGTCACTTAATATAGAATTATAGAATGGAAACTTTGGTATCCACAGGGGATCCTGGATTCCACAAATTAGACTTTAAATCCTATAGTTTAGTATTCATCATTGTGTATGCACCAACTTTCCCATCCACGCCCTGATTAATGACCATGCTTGTAGAATTCTTAGTCAGCCCCTTGATAACACCATGCAAACACTTCACTGAAAGCCTTGCATGCCTGTGCCTCTAACACAGGTGGACCTCTTTGTAATATTCTAGACTTGCCAATTCCCTATTAAGGGCAAAAAAATAGAAATCTTTCTTTTACATATGAATCAGGAGTTGGGAAAGTGGGTCATTCCTTTTGCAGACAGGAACATCCCTAAGTAAGATTTACTGAACTTTTCTATAAATCTCCCTACAATATAGGGGTATCTATCAAAGGAGGAGAAAGTGAACAAGTGACCTGCATCCTCCAGCACTGGGAAGAAAACGTTAGCAGCCACAATGATAAAGTTCTATTGCATAACTTGACCTAGGATAAAATGCCCATATACATGCCATGTAAGCAGGGATTAATGATGCCTTCTTGAATGATTTAACATCAATAACCTGCTACCTCTAGGTGAAACTACTGGAATTTGGAGGAGTTTTGTGTCTCATAAAATCCAAGGCCAGAAAAAGTACAGTGAGTCACATTCTATTTGTTTAAAAAAAATGAAAACAATCACACCACTTTTCTGCTTGATGAGGAAGACTGGAAGTCTTCATTATGAGATAATCACGGTGACCACTTTAATGCATATTTCAGTCTTTTTTCTAAAACATACAACTCTGACTTTTATGAAAGTGAGCTTACTGTAAGATTTTTAAACTCTTGCACAGGTTGCTTAACAATGTATTTTAAATAATTCCCCATGTCTTTATTGTACTTTTATATTCATTTTTAATAAATAATTATGGTCATCCTCCATCTCTGTGGGTTCTGCATCTAAGATTCAACCAACCATTGATCAAAAATATTCAGATAAAAATTGTTGCTCTACTGATCATGTATACTTCCCCCCTCATCATTATTCCCTAAATAGTATAGAATAACACCTATTCACATAACATTTATAGTGTATTAAGTATTAAAAGTAATCTAGAGATGATATAAGGTATACAGGAGGGTATGTATAGGTTATATGCAAATGCTATGCCTTATTCTATAAGGGACTTAAGCAATGGATTTGGGATACACAGAGAGTCCTGGAACCAATTCCCTAGGGACAACTATATTCAAAAAGCATGTGTCATTATTTTTCTTTTACAATTTATTGCTATACTGGGGAACTTCTACATCAGTTAAACTTGTTATTTTGAATACTTGTAGATGTGGATGCCATTGTAACAAATAATACAATGAGATCTTGTGTATCCTTTACCTAATACCCCCAAATAGCAACATCTTAAAGCACTGCACTGTAAAATCACAACCAGGATATTAACATTGTCACATTACCATATACACAGTGATTACATTGTAGTTGCTTCTCTCACATTCCCCACACTTACTCCCACCCTTTGCCTAAACCTATGGAAACCACTGTTCTTTATTTCTGTAATGTGTGCATTCGTAAATAAGGAAACAGAATAAGGAAGTAAACCTTTGACATGGAAGTGTGAGGAGCACCACTGACTGCTCTCCAGTGAAACAGAAGAGAAAATAAAACAATCTTAAAGCCTCAGGAAATTATCCAGAAGGCAAACGGCAAAACAACTGTAATAACGTAAGGAAATGATGATAATTGTGGGTTTTGTAACACAAGTAGATGTGACACATGCAACAATAATGCAATAAATACAAGGGAGGAGAACGTAGTTGTGTAGAAACTATGTTTCTGCTTAATATTAGAATTAAGCTAATATAAATTTTAAACAGATTATTTCAAAATATATACATATGTTAAACACTAGAGCAACCAAAATACATTAAATCATTAATGAAATATAAATGCTACAGTAGGAACTATTCACTCCATGTAAGGATAAAGGTAAGCTAGAGGAACAAAAAGACATGAGAAAGAAAACAAAAAGTAAAGTATGTATTGAGCAACAATGCACTGTTCTAATTCTATAAAAATATCTATTTCACTTAGATGTGAGCTTAAATTTAAGAAACCTCCATAAAATCATCCTGCCATGTGTATCTGACTGGATTGCAAATTTCTATACCAGATTGTAACCGAGTAACAAGTGTTGATTCTAAATGTTCTGTAATGGCCCAAATATGAAGACATATTGTCGTCACTAGTATAGTTTCTAATTTATCAGCTGATTTATCATCAAAAATTGTATGTACCTTATCCAAAGACACTGGAAGTATGATTTTTTTAGCATCTGTGTGAGCCATTTTCTTTTTTCCCACACTATATGCAACTAAATATGTTGACAGTAAGTCTTTCTTACTAACAGCAATAAAACAACGAAGAAATTCTGTTGATAACTGTATGTCTTTTTTCTTTTGAAATATTTAGGAGGCTTATCGATAAATTCAACAAGCTAAGTTTCTAAATGCCTCTTTAATGTTGAAGGTTTTAAATTTTCATTTGCAAGAATATTATTAATAACAGACAGGCCTATCATTTTCAAAGGATTTTTCACATTTAGTAAAATCATATTTTAAGTAATCTTTATTGTTAATGCTTACTTTTTTGTTTTTGAAAAGTGGCTAAAGTCAATATTTTACTCAATATTGTCAATATTCACACTTCAAGATCCAGACATATTTCTGTATATTTCACTATTTCTCTTTCTAAAGAAATGATCCTCTTAGTGGTAATTTATTCTAGTAAGATTTAAATTTATAACTGCCACTAATTCAAGAAAAAAAATATGGCCTAGATAACATATTTCAAAAAATGTATTCAGTTTGCAAATGAATCTCAGATTTCACATCTAATTGTAAGTCATGGTAATGTAAACTGTACAACATTAAATACCTTGCCATCATGGACTCCAAGTGACACCCATTAACAAATAATTGAAAACCATCTCCCAGCAATATACATTCTATTCATCATATCCCTTCCATCAAATATCTTTCTCATATACTGAAATTGACCTCAATATTCCCAGAAATATGTGTAATTTAAGCAAATGAGTGATACAAAGCATTCTGATATTTTATGTTTTGTCTAAAAATAAAGTTTACTGTGACTTCCAGAATTCATTTCATGATTGGCTTGAGTGGTGGCTCAGCAGTATTGCATTTGTCTGGCATGCCTGAGGACCCAGGTTCAAACCCCAGCATCACATACACACAGCTAATTGTTGGAGCAATGAAAACCACATGAAAAACTAAACAAAATTGATTCTCTCTCTCTCTCTCTCTCTCTCTCCTCTCTTTTGAAAAGAGAGGGACAGTGAGACAGAGAAAGATAGAATCAAATTTGTTTAGTTTTCCATGTGGCTTTTGTTGCTCCAATACTCTGTTGTGTATGTGGCACTGGGATTTGAACCTGCATCCTTGTGCATGCCAGGAAAGCACCATAACTACTGAGTCACTGCTCCAGGCCCACCCCCATCTCTTTAAAAAAAGAATTGAGGGGCTGGAGCGGTGGATCAGCAGTTACAGAGTTTGCCTGGCATGAGCAAGGATGCAGGTTTGAATCCCAGCACCACGTACACAACAAAGTGTAGGAGCAAAGAAAGCCACATGAAAAACTAATTAAAATTGATTCTCTCCCCCCCCCCCCATTCATCCTCTCTCACTCTCTCTTTAAAAAAAAAAACAATTGAAGGGCTGGAGCAGTGGCTCAGAGGTTACAATGCTTGCCTGGCATGTGCAAGGATGCAGGTTTGAACCCTAGCACCACATACACAATGAAGTGTCAAAGCAATGAAGGCCACATGAAAAACTAAATAAACATTGATTTTCTCTCTCTTTCTCTCTCTCACTGACCCTCTCTCTTTAAAAACAAAAATTAATTTCATGACCCATTAATGGGTTACACACCTACTGGGAAAAACGCTGATATGGAGACATTTTGTGACTTCCACTGGGTTGGTTGCTTGAGTATCTGTTTGATGATGAAAGAAAGTAGCTTTTCTGTCAGATATGGTTGATTTGCACAGGATACACTTGCAGTGCTAGGAAGAGGTTTTAGGACTGCCAGTTACAGTCAGATCCAGCGATGCTGCAAAGAGGTTTTCCACAGCTATCTGGTTGTAGCTGATGCTCTCATTTTATGGAACTTCCTTGGAATGTATTCTTGACCTCCAACCACCATGACCAAGCCTGGCCCAGCACTGCCAGCTTCACATTTCACCTGTGGAGCACCAGTTCAGTGGGCCCCGCATTTGCCCACCAATACCACTTCCATCCTAACCTCTGGACCCCGACCTCCAGCTGGAAAAAGACTCATGTCTGAGCCCTGGTCCAAGTTCTAATTCCTTCTATCAGCATCTGATTTTTTTGTTGATTTATGCAGGCCATTCATGTTAAATGTCATTATCAGCACACTAAGGCTTAAGTCTGCCATTTTATTTGGTTTTCTTTCTTTTCTGTCTTCATTTTTGTTTTCTGTTTCAGTTTTCCTGTGAGTTACTTGAATATTTTTAGGATTAGAATTTGACTTATCTATATTGTTCATGAGTGTTATCTCTTTTACAGTTTTATTAGTCATTGATCCAGGTATTAAATTATATATACATAAGTGATTGTCTCCTGAAGCCATCATTTTCCAGTTCAGGTCAAGTATTGAAACTCTTCCATCCTCTATGTCCCATTGTTCTCTCCAATTTATAATAATTGTCTTATGTATTTCCTCCACACATATTTATTTATAACCATATCAGTGCTATGATTATTGCTATCATTATTCAATATAATTTTTTAAAAAGGAGAAAATTTTATTGTATTTATGCATAGTTTTCTTATCCGTTTTTCTCTCTCTTTTAATGCTGCATTCTTCCTTCTTTACTTGTTTTCTTTGTTTTATGAAATTTCCATTGGCCCATTCCTTTAGGGTAGTCATGTTGGTGATAAATTCTTAGTTATGCTTTATAGCAGAATCTTTTGATT
The DNA here is from genome assembly GCA_004027875.1 of Aplodontia rufa. NCBI lineage: Eukaryota > Metazoa > Chordata > Mammalia > Rodentia > Aplodontiidae > Aplodontia > Aplodontia rufa. The sequence continues at coordinate 22,461 of PVKS010011474.1, read as the reverse complement.
TCTCCTTCATTCTTGAAGGATATTCCCAAGTATAGGATTCTGGATGGATAGTTAATTTCTTTCAACATTTAGAAAATATTGTGTATCTCTTTACTCTGTCCTACATGTTTTCCAATGACAGCAATATAATTCAAATTGATTTTACCCTATAGGCAAGATATATTTCTCCCACTACTCTCAATATTTGTTTCTTTCATTAGTCTATGGAAGTTTGACTACGATGTGTGCTATCAGGGGATTTCATAGATTTATCTTGATAGGGTTTCAATCAGCTTCTTGAATCTATATGTTTACATGTTTTGCCAAATTTGGAGAATGAAATTGACCAAATTGTGTTGTGTGCAAGTACACGTAACAATAAATTCCACCATTATTTATAATCATAATACATCAATTAAAAATTTTTTCAAATATTACATCATTTATAATTCATTCGTTGTGTTTCTGAGTATATATAATTCTTCAATTTGGCATTTGACTTTTAAACTTCTTTATGGTAAATTTTTTAAAATAGAGAAAACCATTAGCTACCTTGACCTATCTCAGTCTTATCCAGTTTCTCCATTGATCTTAGTTTGCAAAGTTTTTCCCAATGCGGAGAGTAAACTACAGCTGCTTTATTTTTCTTTTCTGCTTTTTTATGTTTCTATATTTGTTACGATTTTGTAAATCTTCAAAGAATAATAAATCAATATTAAAAGAAAGATTTTTGTATGTCCTGCTATTTCTCTCTGATCATCTCTACTTCTTAAAATCCTAAGAGATTTTCTATTATAACCCCTCCCGTGAAAACAAATATATTTACATCCTCAAACAGATGTGATTTATCTTTTGCCAAAAAACTACATAGTGCTTAACATTATAAAAAGTTGGTGTGTTTTTGCTTGTTTAGACCATGATTTCCCTCATTTCAGGCCCCACATTTTACAAGTTTGTATCTCTCACAGTATCAAGAAAAGATCTTTGTCTCTAAAAGTGTTTCTTGTGCCTTTAAGAATATTGAGTTGAATTTGACACAGTGAGGGGTTTCTCTAAGGTTCTTGATTATCCCTATATTCTCTAAAGGCAGTGGTGGTAGTGTTTTTCATATTATAGTATCTCTTTTACATTTAATTGTTCTGGTCTTGGTTTTATTCACTCAGTTTTTAATCAAATGGCTGAATTCTATTATAAACAAAGGCTGCTTCCTACTACACTATTCCTATAATTGTGCTTTCTTGGTATGAATTTGAAGTCATAGAATCGCATCTATAAATGTAGACACTGGGATGCTCTAATGGTAGAGGCTGCCTCATAATTCTCATCTGGTTAAAAGTAGCATTGTTTTGTATCAAGAAGCAAAAGTATACTTCCTCCTCCAATTTGTCAATAAGCTCATTCAGATACAGATACATCAACCTGGCCCCTAATGTAACTGGTTGCAGAAGAAAGGGCATCAGGACTCAGGAATCAGGCAGACCTTAGTTTAAACCTAACTGTGCTATATCCTAAATGTCTCATCTCGGACACTTTCCATGATCTCTCTGAATCTCAATTTTCAATTCTGCATAGTACATTAAAGTTGTTTTATTAGCAGATAATTGTGCAGCATTAAAAATAAAGTATCCACCAAAAACTGTGGTACATTTATACCATGGAATATTACACAGCAATTAGAAACAAAGATATTGCAGCCTTTGAAGGTAAATGGATGGCTATGGAAGAGATCATGCTGAGTAAAATCACCTTAACCCAGAGAACTAAGGGTCGATTGTCTCCCCTCATCTGTGGAGGTGGGGACTAGACCCTGGACAATGAGAAAGCTGGTCTATTAGCATGTGTTTAATCCAGATGAGACGTAATGTTTTATAACCTAATACTTTTTTTAGAGATATAGTGGGAAGGGGAAGGGCAGGATAAGGGAGGGTAATTGGGGGGGGCACTCCTGGGGGTAATTGCAATATCCAGAATATATACACATTTTATATTATTTTGTTAAAAACTTGTATGGTTGTTCAAAAATAAAAATTAAAAAAAATTAAAAAATAAAAAATAAAGTATCCATATGGAATAACAGGAGACCTAGACTAGCCAAAACACTACTCTATAGAAAGGAAGAAATAGGGGGTATCTCAATCCCTGATTTGAAATTATACTATAGAGCTGTAGTAGTAAAAACAGCTTGGTATTGGTATCAAAACAGAACCAAAGATCAGTGGAACAGAATAGAAGATCCGGAGACAAACCCCATATCTTTAACTATTTGATATTTGATAAAGGGGGCAAAAGCATAGTCTGGAAGAAAGATAGCCTGCTCAACAAATGGTGTTGGACAAACTGGACAGTCACATGTAGACAACTGAAGCTGGATCCTTATCTTTCACCCTGCACAAAAATTAGATCAAAATGGATCAAAGACCTGGATATTAAACCAACAACTTTAAACTTACTAGAAAAAGAAGTAGGGTCATCACTATACCATATAGGAGTCAGCAGCTACTTCCTTAACGAAACTCCCATGGCCCATGCAGTAAAATCAAGAATAAATGAATGGGATGCAATGAAACTAAAAAGCTTTTGCACAGATAAAGATCTAGTCAAGAACATCAAGAGAGAACCTACAGAATGGGAGAAAACCTTTGGCTCCTACACCTTGGACAGAAAGCTAATATCCAGAATATACAGAAAACTAAAGAAACTAAAGCCCAAACTCACAAATAATCCAATCAACAATTGGGCTAAAGATCTCAAAAGGAACTTCTCTCCAGTGGAAATCCACAAAGCCCATAAATATATGAGAAAATGCTCTATATCATTAGCTATAAGGGAAATGCAAATCAAAACCTCAATGAGATACCACCTCACTCCTGTTAGAGTGGCAAAAATGAAGAATACAAACAACGACAGATGCTGGAGGGGCTGTGGGAAAAGAGGAACACTGTTACACTGCTGGTGGGACTGCAAACTGGTTCAGCCACTATGGAAAGCAGTGTGGAGAATCCTCCAAAAATTAAGGATGGAACCACCTTATGATCCAGCTATCCCACTCCTGGGGATTTTCCCAAAAGAATTAGAATCAGCGTATTATAGTGATGTGGCTTCCTCAATGTTTATAGCCGCTCAATTTACTATAGCTAGACTATGGAACCAACCCAGATGCCCCTCACTCGACGAGTGGATACAAAAACTATGGTAGATATATACAATGGAATACTACTCAGCCATTAGAGAAGACGATATTATGGCTTTTGATATCAAATGGACGGAGATGGAAAGAATTATGCTAAGTGAAGTATTCCAATCTCAGAGACTCAAGGGCCAAATGGTTTCTCTCATATGTGGAAGCTAGAATACATGGGGATGCAGTAGGTTAAATGGCTAAACTAATGATAACCTCAAACTGTATGATTGTCAGTATAATACAGGGATGGCACCCTAGGATACT
>PVKS010011474.1:0-18937 GCA_004027875.1 Aplodontia rufa | reverse complement strand
CTCAAGGTGGTCACCCATGTTTGGGTATTACCCCTGGATAATTATGTATATATACTTTGGTTATGGATGGTCTGATAATGTTTCCCTCTCATTTGTATTTCTATATACTCTTAATAAAAAAATAAAAATAAAAAAATAAAGTATCCTACCTATATATCTAACTACTTTAGAACTGTTATGTTAGAATTTTTAGGTTGAAACATATGAAATTACTACTCTTCTTAGTAGAAAACTGATGAATGTTAGTAATTTTATATGGTCAAATTTACTATAAAACTTCATTAAAGGCCATTAAAGATACCTATACAAATGGAAAGGTATTCTTGTGTTCTTAATAAAATATCTAATGTCATATAAATTCAAATTCTCTCTGACTTAATCTACATGTAGCATCAGTGTAATTCTATTTAAAATCCTATAGAAAATTATAGAATTGCCAAGTTGGTTCTAAATAATTATTGAAAATAATGTGCTTAAGATTAACCAAGTTATACATACAAAGAATATTCGGTAATATTTTACTCAACAAGTTATCAATTTATTATCAAATTTAAGTATAAAAAAAGAGTAGCATCAGTGATAGGTTAAACAAACACAAATAAACAAAACCAGAGGATACAGAACCAGCTCATCAATATACATGCTGGAGTTAGCATTGGAATTCACTTAGGAAAATGATGCAGTTTTTAATAGTACACCCAGAGAGAATTGGTTATGCAAAGGGAAAGTTCAACATTAAAACCATATATCAACTCAATTCCATACAGAAGAAATGATTAAATGTGAACAGGAAAATTTTTCAGTTATTAGAAAGTTATCTTTATGAGCTTAAATATGGCAGCATTTCTTAACAGAGACGCAATAGTCTCTTTTAAAATATTGGTAAATTAATTTTATTATATATTTTAATTGTTTTCAAAGACGCTTAAAGTATAAGCCTCAAATTGGAAAAAGTCATTTTAATTAATTTGAGATTATAAAGACTAAAATTTGAAATCCTTAATTTCTCTCTATATCATGTCATTTTTCTATTTGCAAGAATAAGGAACTCAATGTCACTCAAGGAACGAGTGCTAAATAATGAAAAGTAGGCACAGTAAGCTAATAAACATGTGAAAACACTCTCAACCTTACTAGTAATGAGGAAAAAAATGTTTTAAAGCAACTAGGAAGTCTCATTTAATACCCAATAGATGGGAAAAATGAAAAAGACTAACAATACCAAGCCTCAGCAAGAAAGTTCATTGTAGGAACAACTACATGCTGCTAGTGTGGGCGTAAACCATACAAATAGTTTTATCTCCTGAAGTCATAAATGCACATACAGTGTGCAGCAATTCTAATCTTAGGCTTGTGCTTTAAAGGAATATTACATAGGTGGACATGCACAAAGGTGTTAAGAGAGGCATTGGTTATAACAGCAAATAAAGAAAAATAGAAATCAACAGAACTCCATAGGAAAAGTTCTCGGAACATTCTTGGAATCCTTTTTACCAGGGATCCTGTCTTAATGTGGCAGAGACCTTCAAATCAAAATGCTCAAAGTAGCTAATCCGTCCCTGTGTTTCACAGAATCACCTGCAAGAGTGCAGCAGAGAGAGCTCCCCGTGACCCACCATACAAAGCCAGTCACATCCTTTCTTTTCCCCACGGGATGCAGTATATACTTCCCATAGTAAGTAGCCCTCAACAACTGAGAGAGCTAGCAGAAATTTACCTTTTGCAAGGCAGTCTTTCAGCCTCCAGACTCTCCAGTTCATAAGGACGTATGTAAAAAAGGGGATTGAAAGATGTCTCCTTTCAGCGTCCAGGGGTCAGAAAATATTATGTCCACAGCCCAGTTGTGCCAGGGCAGTGAGCTAGGTTGCAGAAAGACCAAAGAAAGCACCCAGAGCTAGTGTGTGAGACATGTGACTTGTTGGGGAAAGCCTCCAAGAGGTCAGTGATTGCTCCAGGAAGAATTCAGTGAGGATAGGCTGACCAGACAGCACCTCCATCGTTCAGGGTGTTTTGCAAGCAGCACCTCCTCTCCATCACAGTCCCCAGTGACTGGACAAATGATGTACGTCCTCTCCACAGTGCCCTCAGTGTCACACCAATTAATTGCCACTGATCGGGGGTGGGGGGGCTTATACCTTAGACTGCAATGACATCATGAGCTTTAGCTTGCTTAATTTACTAATATCACCAGCATCCCAAGAGGCAACTTTCCTGGCATACGTGCAAGAAATTGGCTTTCTACAGATAACACTAACTTGCTGTAATTCCCAGTGTGCACAAGAAAAAGCCAGTGTCTTTTAAGATCATATGTATCTGGACATTTGGCTCAGGCCTGCTCTCACTATTCCCCTAACTTAAGTTTGGGGGCAGGGCATTCAGAGAGATGGTAGTTTACTATTGCTCCTCACTTTAGGGATTGTTGGGTCTGCCCTTCACTCCGTTTCAACAGCTGCCCTAGAGTGATCTTGTTACTATTTCCATAAGTTCCTTCTGGAAGCGCTGCTAGGTCCTGCTTTGTTAAGCTTCCTAATTGTTATGCAAAAAGATTAGAGTGGGTTGGAATGTGCTAACCACAGGCTGTTACCTAGTTGTTTGTCTGTACTCGAAATCTGCATAACCCCTGGCAACTCCCTTAGAAGGATTATTGATTCCTTGGCTTCTCCCCTCTTTATAAAAACCAGTGTGCCTTGATAATAAATGGATTCTGAGCTGCCATCAGCTGTGTGTGGTTGCCCTGCTTCTGCTTCCCCGGCTGGGAGGGAATCCTCCTCCTGATTGGCTCCCGGCAGAATCCAGTGGATTGTCCCGCCCATGCCTCAGGGACGGAAGCCTGAGGTTGCTACAAGGGACAACCCAGAAAGGGTTCTTATCTGAATTAAAATTTAGGTTTAAGAGATCCAGTAGAAGAAAGAAACTACTCAGTAATGCCTCAGCAAAGAGAGAGATATAACAAACTGCAAGGCAGAAAATCCAAGAGAGCTAAAAATTAGGCATTTCATGTACCACTCATTATAAATTTCTTAGTATTGTGTATGTATTTATTCAACACTAGTAAAAACACATGTGCAAGTGGGTAGCAAGACATATATCTCTTACCGGTAAATTTGCAAAGCAATTAATAAGCCTAATTCTCATACCCAAGTTATATATTGTTACATACCAATTTACATATGTTGCATATTACACTTTGCTCATTGCTCCTTTTTTTTAAAAGAGGAGAGACAGTGAGAGAGAGAGAGAGAAAGAGGGAATCAATTTTATCTAGTTTTTCATGTGGCCTTCATTGCTCCGAAACTTGGTTGTTTACTTGGTGCTGGGGTTCGAACCCACATTCTCACACATGCCAGACAAGTGCCATAATCACTGAGCCATTGCTCCAGGCCCAACAAATTGCTCTTGCATCAGTAAAAATTATAAATCAACTTGACTTAACATATCAGTCATCACATTTTGTGAACTGTATAATGCAAAGCAAATTATGGCTAATTTTCTGATTTGCTACTTGATGAGGTGAGAAAGAGAGTAGGACCCTGGCTAACTTAACTCAGGTCCTGAAGGATTCATGTTCCAAAAAAATATATTCAAGGCCCACCATATGCACAGGGCTCAAGGCTCAAAGCACTGCCCTCTAGCAGGGAACTTTGTCATTGTCATGAGTGTGAGCTGATAGGCAGCATTGTCCCAATCTCTGCTCAAGTGAGACCTCTACAAATCCAGTCCCCTGGTTAATGCAGTCCCACTGTTCAAACCCAGCCCTTTTGATATAGAGACAGTGGCTCTGTGTGGCTGGCTCAAAGACGTACACCACCATCACTGTCATATCACACAGTTTCAAACTCTTATTGCCATGGACCTCTCACCTGTTTTCTTTCCTTCTTTGGAACCTTCTACAATGTCGTTAGTATGTATTAGATTCACACGCCCAGAAAGTGTCCTGTAGAACAGGGTCGTGTTGAGAGTTGCCTTTACAGCAATTAGACTTCTAAGCTATATTCTTCTGATGCCCTTATTTGTGAATGGTTTTGTTCTCATATCTTTCAATGATGGAGAATTGGCCAAAAATATATATAGTTATCTAAAATTTACATGGAGAACCTCAGAAATACAACACGTTTGATGTCTGCAGAAAAGAGAAGCTGCCTGGGCATTAGGAAGTGGTTATTCGGTTAGGGTTGTGGTTAAAGAGGAAGGACAACGACACAAATCTTTACATAAATCACATTTACAGGAAATTGTGACATGTCATTAAATACTTTTCTTTCCAGCTAATAAAGCAAAGAAGAGAAGGCAGCATCAGTTGTCTCTGGCAGAATAAACTGTCAAGAAGGCATACTCAAAGTTTCAGGAAGAGAAGGAACTCCATTAAAATTAGGAACAAGAGAAAATATCAGAGAGTAATTTTCATAAAAATATATGCATTATATATATAATCAGGTGAAAGTAAAAATGGTACTTTACTGAAAAGAAAACAAATAATAAATTAATGAAAAGAAATCACGAATTTGGATGGAGATACGATCCAGATTTAAAACAATTTTTACTCAAACTTCATGAAATTTTAAAAATTAATAAGTACAGTAAAAGTCTAGGATAAATACATTACATTATAGTGATCCTTTTCTCACATTGTTACTTTTCAAAAGGGCTTTGCTATTTCATCTAAGGGAGGCTGTCTTCTCCAATCTCTGAGAAAATGATTTTTAAAAATTGTTTCACTTTGTTTCCTTTTATATGTTTATGTGTGTATATATATGTGTGTTTATATATATATAATGCTACCTTTAATCCTTGATTGTCTGTTTTCTCTGTTTTTATTTTTCTTTTTATTTTCTTTATCCTTCTTGCTCTCTTGAAAAAGTTTTTGTATTCCTTGATATTATTTTACATTTACAAGTGGCTGAAAAATGGCCACAGTTTCAAAGATGGGATTTGATAGGATTTGGGCTAATCCTTCAGGGTCTGATTCCTTCACTGTGAGACCATGAAATCCATAATGGGTAATTTTTTTTTTCTGGGCCCATTCAATTTCTCTTCAGAAGAAATTTTAGGTATTTTATTTGTGAAGATAGATATCAGGCCACCTAATAGATATGGGTCAAAGCAGAAGAGAGATGGGGGGTAACTGTTCTATACATAATGTTTCAATTAATCTCTGCCTTTAAATGTTGGCAAGTAAAAAATTGTTTTAGTAAATATCATTTCAAACATACAATGATTTTAATATCCAATAAAGATAATATTATATGAGACTGTTCAATGATATAAGAAAGTATCTATCAGAGATTGTGTGGAGAAAAAAAGATTACGAGATGAAAATTTTAGTTCTGTAAAGTTTTTAGATCTATAATAATGTCTATATCTATATTTATAAAATCAGGAAGAACTTTAATAATACTCTTGGGACCACAGATAAATAATAAAAGAACTGTTATACTTTCTGGTAGCTCATTCTTTCCTCTGCCAATTCCTTCGCCATAGTTCTCTGCCTCACCTCAGACCCAAAGTTACGGAGTCCATGCACCATTAACTGAACTTCTGAAACCATGAGCCAAAATAAGCTTTTTCTCCTCCTCTGTGTTGTTCTTGTCAGGTCTTTTGGTTACAGCAATGCAAAAGCTGACTAAAACAATAGGCATTACAGGTTTCCCAACATTTTTTCTACTAAATATTATGCAATAATGAAGCATTGAATCAATTTGTTCACACATTGTCTCCTACTTGTAGTGTGAAACTTGAAGATAAATTTTTAGGAGTGAAGTTGGTAGATTTAAGGGTCAATGTCTGTGCCACTTTGTTGGATGGTGCCAACCCTTCCGATAGCAGGACAATTTGCAATGTCACCAGTAATGTATATGGTGTCCATTTCATTATAGCCTTGTCCAAGCAGTGGTCATAAAGCCTTTAAATTTGATGATTTTTGCTAATCTAATAAATATGAAATTATATTTCAGTGTAGCTCTAATTTGCATTCTCACATGAGTGGCATTAAATCATCTTTTGAATGCTTAAAGGTCTTTTGTTTACTTTTTCTGTGAACTGTTCATGCTCAATGACCATTTTTACATCATAATTTTAATCTGTCTTGATTTTTTTAACTCTTCATATTTTAGCAAGATTTACCTTTATCTGTAATGCATAATACTAAGATATTCTCCCAATTTTGTTTTGTCTTTTGACTTTCCTGAAGATATTTTGTTGTTTGCTGCAATAATGTTTTTGTTTTTAAATTTTAAGTAGTTAAATTTATACAACCTGGAACTGGAGGTACAGCTCAATGGGAAAGAGCTTATCTAGAATGTGCAAAGACCTGGGTTCCATAACGAGCACTATTTTTAAAATTACATCCTTTCTTGTTTTTGGTTTTAATGTTTGGGCCATAATTAGAAAGATTTTCCCTGCACTGAATTTTTACAAAGAAAATCCAGATTTCCTATTAATGGCTCTATAGTTTCATATTTTTCCATTTATATTTCAGATCCATTCAGAATTTTTCAACTGTTCATTATATGGATCCAAATTTATCTTTGTCTAAGTACTTAACATTGGTTGCAACACCATTTATTTCAAAAGTTCGCTGACTTAATGTTGCTGTTATACGTTACATTTCCATATGTACCTTGAGCTAACTTTCACCTTTTCCTTACTTTTTATTAATACACTATTTTTAGAACAATTTTAGACTAACAGAAATAGTGAGCTGCAAGAACAGAGTTCTCATCTGCCCTGCACATCCTCTGACCTGCACATAGATTGTTTTATTATAAACTTCTTGCATTATTATGGAACATTTACCACAATTAATGAATTGATGTGGTTACATTACTAACTAAAACCCATAATTTAGTCATACTTCCTTAGTTTTTACCTACTATCTTTTTTTGTTGTTGTTGTTCCAGGATCCTATCACGACCCCAAGTTGCATTAGTTATCATGTTTCTTTAAATTTCTGTTGGCTGTGACAGTTTTTGAGAATTTCCTTGTATTTGATGACCTTGGTAATTTTCAGGGGTAATAGTCAAGTTCATCGTAGGATGTCTCTGTAACAAAGTGCTGTCAAATGACATTGAAAATTTTTGCTCTTTGTTTCTTGCTAGTATATAAAATGCAATTTATTTTTGTATGTTGACATTGTGTTCATTGACCTTGTTAAATAAATATTAGTTCTAAAAAATGATAGAAAAGCTACCACATTTTTCTCCTCTTGATAATCTTACTGTGGCCTGCAGATCTAAGGTAAGTGGCACTGAAAACCCTCAGTTCAGGGAAATTTGTATTTGGAATATTTACTTATAGAGCACTGTGTAGAATTTCTGAATCTATCCCCCCACACTGTCCCATTGGGTCTATGTCTCTTCTCTGCCGTTCTCCGTCTCCTGAAGCCCTTCATCGTCCCCCTGGGGTCCTGGCAGAAACAGTTTCTGTTCTTAGTTGAGTATCAAATCCATTTTTCAATTTTGCATATCTTTAGTCATTGCTACTTCTCCATTCCCACCAGTATGTTCTTTTTTTTTAACCCTCCCTGCCTCATGGACCTTAAATAAAGACACCATAATTCCTCACAGAAGATGAAGGACACAAATGCTTCCTAAACCTGACAAGCCTTATATTTTGAACCCATGATCCTTTTGGTACCCAGGGGAGCAGAGACAGAAGAGCACTAAGGAGATTTTTTACTCTCCCCTGAAGATGGAAACTTTTAGAAGTTCCAATCTGCAGTTAGAAGTACAGCCACTTTCATGTTGGAGCTCCGGGACTGGTGCAAGCCTGACCCTTTGGTTCTGCTTAGCTGTGGTCTCAGCTCAGAAACATTATTTTGGCTTTTGGTGAAGCTGAAGAGTTTTGTTAGCTTCTAAGTGTTTGAACCTGTAAAGTGATGAAGCAAATCTGACTGAATAAATTTTCAGATTCCTCAACTGATTGCGAGGACTGCAAAGTGCATTGTCTGTTTAAATAACCTGCAGCTGAATTATGCTGGGCCTGACAAGGAGTGGTCCTCTGTGCATTCATGTGGACATCGACCAAATACTATTTCAGGCATGAGGAAGAACCTCTTTTTTCTCATGTCAAAAAAAGGGAAGTGAAGTCAGTGGAAGGTGTACATGGCCAGGGCCGTATGCTTTTACTTCTGAAGAATTCAGTGGCTGGTTTAACAAGTGGTTCAGTGCCTCTGAGAAGCAGTATGGCATAAAGTCCCTTCAAGGCCACAATGTAGCACAATTGTCCCTCTGTCCCTGTCGCTCTGAGGTTTGATTGCCTGAGTTTCAGTTCAGGTTCCACCTCTTACTAATGATGTAGCCTTAAGCAGCAATTCAACCCCTCCATGCTACAATTTCCTAATTGGTAAAATGGAAAGGGGAAGTAATAATAATAGATTTTACCTCATGCTATCATCATTAAAATTGAGCAGTTAGTAAAGCAAAAGCACTTACTTAGAAGAGAGTCTGGAATATATATAGCAAATGCTCAATAAATATTATTATTAATTATGACCATCATCATGGCTGCTGGGTAATTTCACAATATCTATTTTCTCACCAGTTTGACTGATAAGGATCTAATCGATCTGGAAACAATGTCTCAGTGTCACAAGTCAATGTAACTTCCCAAAGACTCTGGAATGTGAGTAAATCATTTTATGGCCCCACTAATAATGTATGAGAATTCCAGTTGCTCCACCTCCTTTCTGCTTTGGTTTGACTCTTGAATGTCTCCCAAAGGTGCAGGTGTTGAAAGCTTGGTCCCCAGGCACTGGTGCTATTGGGAGGTGATGGTGCACTTAGGAGGTGTAGCCTAGTGGAAGGAAGTTAGGTCACTGGGGGCATGCCCTTGAAGGTGATATTACAACCTCAGCCCCTGTCCTCCTCTCCCTTAGCTTCCTGGCCACCATGAGATGAACAAGCTTTCTCTGTACTCCTAACAGGATGTACTGCACCACCACAGGCCCAAAATCACAGGGCCAAGTGACCATGGACCGAAACCTCCAAACTATGAGCCAAAATTAACCTCTCCTCTTTTTAAGTTGATTTATCTCAGATGTTTGCTATTAACACACTTACCATCTTGATAAGGTTATGCTTTTTAATTTTACTCATACTAACTAAGTGATGCTGATCGGTTTTAATTTTTCCCATAAAGACTAAAGATGTTGAACATTTTTCATGTATGTATTGGCAATTTGGATAGTATTTTATGAAATCTTTTGCCCTTTCTCTGTATTGGATTCTTTGTCTAGTTACTACAAAATTGTTGGAATCATTCATATATTCTATATCATTCTTTTCCAGATATATGATTTGCAAATATTTTCCCAAGTGCATTTAGAATTTTTTACAATGGTGTCTTTTAAAGAGCAGCTTTTGATTTTTATATAGTACAGTTGATCAATCTTTTATAAATCAATCTTTTATTGTTAAGAATGTTATGCTCAAAGTTATTTATCTCTTAAAGGTCAATTGATATTCTCCTTTTCTACATTCTTCATAGTTTTAGCTGTTAAGTTTGGGTCAATTTTAAGTTAATTTTTGTGGATATAAATTAGAAATCAAAGTTAATTTTTTCTATATAGAGAATAATTTATGCAGCACTGCATGCTGAAAACATTATTCTTTTCCCTATTGCCATACCAACTGGACATCAATTGGCAGTACCTATCTCCAGACTCTATTCTGTTCCACCTATTTATTTGTCCTTCTTGTTGACAGTTCTTTGGTATTGTCTTTCTTGATGTCATAACTATATAAAGTCTTGATATCAGATAGTTTAAGTTCTTCACATTTTTTCTTTTTAAAAGCATTTTGGCTATTCTAGGTTCCTTTAATATCTTATAAGTTTTATTATTAGGTCAACAACTTTTACAGAGGAAAGATGAGGGGGAGAAAAGAGAAGAAAAGAAGGGAGAAGAAAGGGAATAATAGACAAAGAGGAGGGAGAGTCCTACTCAATAAATTTGAGAAATATTGGCATTTTAGACAAAACTGAACCTTCAAAATTCACTAGATAAATAGATAACTTAGATCTTTTTAAATTTCTTTCGGCTATATTTTGTGGGTTTTTAGTTTAGAGAGCTCCAAAATTTTTCATTGCAATTACTTTTATGGTTTTGGGTGGTTTGATTTTTGTTATATTTGCTTTTCAAAAACTAAAGTTTAATGTACATATGGTAAACTTTACCCTTTTTAGTTCATATTTCTGTGACTTTTGACAAACATATGTAGTTATATAACCACCACCACCACCATCAAGATATAGAAGAGTTTCATCACTCCAAAACATCACCCTGCACCCTGTGTGGTCATCCCTTATCCACATCCTTATTGTTTGCTCTTATAAAAGTTTGCTCTTATTAATTCATATCAGTGAATTAATAGACCTTAGAGTCTGGCTGCTTTCACTTCTCATGAAGATTAACAAAGGTGTTACTATTAATCTGTAGCTTTTTCCTTTTTATTTTTGAGCAGAATTCCATTGTATAAATGAGAGATATTTATTTATCCATTCCCTAAATCAGAGATATTGGATTAGTTTGTACTGTTGATTAAAAATTAAGCAGGTGTATTTTCCTCAAAGTTTTACATATGTTGGAGAACAGACAACCTCTTTAACAAATGGTGCTGGGAAAACTGGTTATCCATACGTAGCACAATGAAACTAGACCATTATCTCCCACCCCACACAAAATCAACTCAAAATGGATCAAAGACCTAGGAATTAGATCAAAAACCATGCAACTCCTAGAAGCAAATGTAGGGTCAGCACTCTAGCATATAGGCACAAGCAAGGACTTTTTCAAGAGGACACCTAAAGCTCTGGAAATAATACCAAGAGTTAATAAATGGGATGGCATCAAATTAAAAAGCTTCTGCACAGCAAAGAAAACAATTAAGAATGTGAAGAAAGAACCCAAAGAGTATCTACTCTTCCGATAGAGGATTAATATCTAGATTATGAATAACTCAAAAAAACTTAACACCAAAGCAATAAAATATCCCAATTAATAAATGAGCAAAGGAATTGGACATTTCTCAGAAGATGAAATACAAATGGACAACAAATCATGAAAAAATGTTCAACATCAGTAGCAATTAGGCAAATGTAAATCAAAACTACACTGAGATTTCATCTCATATCAGTCAGAATGGCAGTCATCAAGAATACAAGTAATAAATGCTGGAAAGGATATGGAGGAAAAGGAACACTTTACACTGTTGATGTAAATTAGTACAACCCCATGGAAATCAGTATGGAGTTTCCTCAAAAGAGTAGGAATGGAACCACCACATGACCTGGAAATACCACTCTTTGGAATTTGTCCTGAAGAACTAAAATCAGCATACTTTAATGATACATGCATGCCCATGCTTATAGCAGTAAAATTCACAGTAACCAAAATGTTGAACCAGCCTAAGTGTTCATCAATAAATGAATGGATGGGGCTGGAATGGTGGCTTAGCAGTTATGGTGCTTGCCTGGCATGCACGAGTACGTGAGTTCAAACCCCAGCACCACATACACAACTAAGTCCTGGAGGAACGAAAGACGCATGAAAAACTAAATTAAAAAAAATGTTTCTCTCTTTGTCTCTCTCTCACTGTCCCCTCTTTCTTTAAATAAATAAATGGATAAAGAAATGTGATATATATACAAATGGAGTTTTATTCAGCCATAAAAAATGAAATTATGTCATTTGCAGGAAAATGAGTGAAACTAGAGACCATTATATTAAGCGAAATAAATAAAACTCAAGTCAGGGATTGTGTTTTCCATCATATGTGGAAAAAGGGAAAGAAAGGTTGGGGGGACTCATGAAAATCAAAGGGCAATCAGGAAAGGAAAGAGACCTGGTGGTGGGAGACACAGATGGAATGGGGAAGTGCTGGGGAGTGATATTGGCCAAATTATATTGTTGTATTGTGTGCATGTATGAATATGTAACAGCAAATCCCATCATTATGTACAACTATGATGCAGCAATAAGAAAGGTGAGGGGCTGGAGTGGTAGCTCAGTGGTTATGGCACCTGCCTGACACGTGTGAGGATGCAAATTTGAACCCCAGCACCATATACACAATGAAGTATCACAGCAATGGAGGCCACATGAAAAAACTAAATAAAATTGATTCTCTCTTTCTCTCTCTTAAAAAAAAAAAGAAATACGAAAAGAAGAGATAATAAAATTGTAAAAAATGAAATTAAAGGGCTATAGTGATGGCTCCGTGGTTGGAGTGCTTGCCTGGCATGCACAAGGACCCAGGTTCAAATCCCAGCACCACATACACAAAGAAGTATCAGAGAAACAAAGGGCAGATGAACAATTAAATAAAAATTGATTCTCTCTCTCTCTCTCCCTCTCTCTCTCCCTTTCTTTAAAATAAAAAGAAATTACATTTTTAAAAACTTAGTAAAAGTTTATTTAATCTTGCTTTAATAGTTCAGTGTGTTCAGCTTGCATTTCATTTTGTGTCAGCTGTTTTTACTTACTGGGAAAGACTGCTTATCTATGCCATACATTTTAATTAATTCTATATTTTTATTTCAACATACTTTAAGATGGAAAAACAACCAATTGTTACACTTAAAATAGTGTATTTTCAATTGATGATTCTCACTTTTTCATGATTATCCTTTAGCTATGGGTCATAGAGTGATTTTTGTGATATTTGACAGATTTTCTTAACATTCTCAAATGATTTACTATAACACTTGCAGAATTAAAGATCTCCATGTCTTAGTGACTAATCTCAAAAAGAAATTAAAAGCAAAATAAAAAAATAATAAAAGTTTTATAGTTTTCAGTTCTGCCTTTAGGTCTATGGTTCATGTTAAGTTAATTTTTATATTTCATGCGATGTAAGGATTAAGGTTTACTATTTTGCATATGAATAAACAATTTTTCCAGCACTATTAGTTGAAAAGTCTACTAGCATCAAATAATCATTTTAAAGAGTTGTTTACAATAACTAGCTCACACACATAAGAGTTTTTGGTGACAAAGAATTGATGGGAATGACATCAAATGAAAAACAGAACTGTCTTTACGAAGTTCATCTGCTTCATTAACTCCATCATTGTGAGAGGTCCATGACTGGATATCAGGTCATACTGGACTTTGTATCAGAATAATGTGCTTGGAAATCATAAAAAGATGATAACAATTCTCCAAGTTTCTGTGTCTTCATTTATAAAACTTTGAATTGTGTGTGTGTGTGTGCACACGTGCACATGTGTATATGAGAGAAGAGAGAGAGAGCAAATCAACCTTTTTCATACTGAAATTCAACAATTCTTAATTCAAATCTTCTTGTGAAAGCTGTGTTCTGTTTTCAATGGGAATAACATACAGATGAGACAATGGCAGATGGGTAAGTGGCTGGAACTCATTTCAAATATGGAGGCATTCCAACACTCTCACGCTAAACCATTCTTACAGATGCAAAGCCAGAGGACATTTGTGATAAACTGCAAAGACAGCCACAAATTCTTTGCAGGTTATTGTATCAAGAAAGGCACTCTATTAAACCACCTCTTGATTTGAGCTGTTACTGTGACTTACTTTGACTAATAGAATGCAGTGGAAGTAATGTGGTCTGTTCTAAGCTGACATTCAAGAGACCCTGCAGTGTCTTGCCCCAGGGAGCCTTCCAGCACCTTGTGGATATCCTCAACCAGCTTGCTGCAGTCTCGGCTGGACCAGTTGATGCCACAGACGTGTACAGGGAGCCCACCTGAGAAGAGCTAGGCCAAAGCGGAACATAAAGACTGCTCAAGTGATATAACACTAAATCCTTGAATGAAGTCATTATGTTTTGGAGTAGTTTATAACACAGAAAACTCTGACTGATACAATAGTCTTCAAATAAATTCTATTTCCCAGCACTCTGTCCTTCTGTGGCTCACAGGCTGTCACAGGCCTAGAATGCCACAGGGAGAAGTTTCCATGGATGAGGGAAAAGCTATTCCTGGCCTAGGTGTGATGTAATTATTGTCATTATCATTATTAATATGTGTCATCATCATATAGTAGGTATCAGTTGGGAACACTTACTATGTGCCAGGCACTAGACTATATTTAAACTCTGTAATTTATACTTTTTTAATAACTTCATTCTTCATATTAACTATCATGGCATAGTTTTATCCACTTTATAAAAAAAAACTAATCTGAAGGCTTAGATATTTTGAGTGGTTTTCCCAAGATGATGCAGCTAAGTGAATAAGAATCAGCATTGAATACTTATGTATTTTATTACAAAGTCCATCTTATTTGTATTTCAATACTCCGGACTGTTATTGTTGTGAAACAGCTTTAACTACTGTCAGATGGTAGAAGACTTGGCTTTCATAGTAAAACTTCTTCAATGCATAATAATCACAGCTATAGCAGAACAAAATAGTTAAAGTCAGAATTTGAAAACACATACAACATTCTTAAAGAATATTATAAATGTCAATTGGAACTTACACAAATTCTGTCTAAATGATTGCTTAAAAGCTCCAATGATGTGAATTATAATAGCACATCCCATTTATATTAATAATATCTTAGTTATAAAATCAATAACATGTAGTTAAGTGCTTTTGTTCTTATTTATTTTTATTGGTGCATTATAGTTGTAATGATGGGATTTTCTGTCACATATTCATAGAAGCGCACAATACAGCAATACAATTTGGTCAATATCTGCTCCCCAGCACTCCCTCACCTCCCTCCTCCTGTCTCCCAGTCCCTTGCCTCTCTTTGAGTCATGTATTTTTTTTGTAAAATACCCAAATATAATGACATAATTCTTAAACCTAAGAAGAACATTTTTATATACATGACAATTGTATACACAGTGGCATACTTATAAATGCTTGGAATGTACCTTGTTGTAACTCAGTTCTAACATTTCCCAAATGCATTTTAAGAAAATTGGTGGCTGAGGTAATGTCTTGATTCAAATTTTATTCTCACCATTAGTTTATGAAGAGGGGCTTTGCTTTATTTACCTATTAGACAAAGGCAACAAATTAGTTTTCACTAAAATGGTATGCCATTTTTTCTATCTAATTCATTAAAATTTTACTTTTGAGTCAAAACTATGACCCAAAAACAGAAGCAACTAGAACAAGGTTCACTGAGTTACACCCAGAAAAAGCAGGAAAAGGATAGAGACAGGAAAAATCAGATCAAAGAAAGGGTTGTCTGTCACCTCTTAGTTAATGACTTCGCCTCTCTCTGACTTTCCCTCCAACCTACAGAACGTGAGATCTGAGTCTGGACCCTCAACTTCCCATTCAGGATGCAGTTCTGATTCCATATGTATAAAACACTAACTTCCTAAGTGAAGTTGAATTTTCTTTTTAAAGAGAGAGGGACAATGAGAGAGAGAGAGAGAGAAAGAAACAATTTTCATCTAGTTTTTCATGTGACCTTCGTTGCTCCAAAACTTTATTGCATATGTGGTGCTGTCACGAACTTGCTCATGCCAAGCAAGTACCTTAACCACTGAGCCACTGGTCCAGTCCCTGAGTTGATTTTTTTTTTTTAGAGACAGAGAGAGAAAGAGTGAAGCAATTTTTATTTAGTTTATCATGTGAGTTTCATTCCTCTGACACTTTGTTGTGTAGATGGTGCTGGGGTTTGAACTCATGATTTGCTAATGCAAGGCAAGCGTGTAACCACAGAACCACTGCTCCAGTCCAGAGTTGAATTTTTTTAACTGTAAAATGAATTTGAAATTATGGAACACTTTCAAGAAAGGTCTTATTCATTTGCTAAAATAGTGAAGGATTTATGCAAGGTACAATGCAGGTAAGTCTGGATAGAGGGAAAAGCATAAAACCATGTTGTTCATTGCACAGCAAGGAGCATGTTGCATGGTAAATGAGCACATCTCGAGTGAACCCTGAAAACCCTCTAGACTCACAATGACAGAAGTCAAGAACATTTAAGCCATCTATAGGGTCAAACATCTATGTTTATTATGTTAGGGCACACAGAAAGAGACACCTTTCTCCATAAGGACTCATGGCTTGCCCTTGTCACATCCCAACTCTGCCAATCAGTTACATGACCCTCGGTATATTTTTTCACCTCTCTGAGCTTTGATATCCTCCTTATAAATGGAGATGATATTAAAGTGTGACAAGCATATTTTTTAAATCCTAGGGACTTTTCATTCAACAGCTATGGGTGTATATCCCTCACAACTGGTATCATCAGTTGAGGTATTGTCAATGCCTCCAGCTAAAGATCACCAAGAGCACACTGTTGGACAAACAAGTTGGTTTTATTGTTCATTAAAATGATGTTGGGGGATGAAGGGAGGGTGACATGGACGGGGGAGGGAATAGGAGGGATATCAAGGCAGCTGGAGGGAGTATGGAGGTTAACAACCCAGTGGGGAACCTTCGACTTCCCAACTAACACAGGGGTAAAGTAGGGAGAAACATGGGATTGGGGGGGAACCCAAACGGGAAGACCATGCAGTGGCATCAGCCTCAGCTTGCTCCATCATTATGCATGTGTTCATGATTGTATGGCAATGATTCCCTCCTAAATGTGAGACTATCTTGAATGAATAAAAAAATAATGAGGAAGAAAGTTCACCAATAGGAATTGTTGGAACATCTCTGTAAGAGAGTGTTGGAGTCAAAGAAGTAAGAGAGTATTATAAGAGAATTATTGGAAGGAATTATCTTATGCAACTGTATGAGTGGACTAGGCAAGTGCAAGGTCCCTAAGGTAGGCCATGGTCAAGAGGACAGGCAAGTTCTGAGCACAGGCAGAAGGTGCTATGCCCAGAACTTTCTTCTTCTTCAGAGAAGCCTGTCTCATTTCTCCCTTCAGGTTTTCCACCATACTGGATCCAATTCAGCCAGTTTTTCTAGGGTAATCTCTCTTACTTAATGTCAATTGATTATGAAATTAGTAACACCTACAAAAAATCTTCACAACAACACCTACATTGATGTTTGATTAAATAACTGGGACTGTAGCCCGGACACACAAAACTGAGCATTAAACTATCAGAGGATTTGGGTTTGTGTTTGATGATTGTGAGAATGATATAAGAAAGATTTAAAAAAAAAAAAAAAACTCCACCAGAAAGCTGCTAGAGCTTATCAATGGATTTGGCAAAGGAGCAAAATACAAAAGCAACATCTATAAATCAATAGTTTTTTAATACTCAAACAGTGACTCAGCCAAGGATGAAATCAGGAAAACCATACCATTCACAAAAACCTCAAAAAATAAAATAAAATAAAATGCTTGGGAATTAATCTAACCAGGGAAACAAAAGACCTCTATAAGGAAAATTATAGAACTTTGAAGAAAGAAATAGAAGAAGACCTGAGTAGACAGAAAGACACCCCATGTGTTGGATAGTTAGAATTAATATAGTCAAAACAACCATTGTGCCAAAAGTGCTGTACAAGATTAATGCAACCCCCTGTGAAATTCTTCACAGATATAGAAAATTCAATTCTTAGATTCATTTGGAAGAATAAGAGACCCAGAATAGCTAAAGAAATGCCTAGCAAAAAAAAAAAAAAGTGAAGCAGGAAGCATCACAATACCAGATCTGAAACTATATTACAGAGCAGTAGTTACAAAAACAGCACAGTATTGGCATTAAAATAGGCATCATGACCAATAATGATATGATATTGGTCATCAAGATATGATATTGGAATATGATAGAAGATACAGAGAAAAAAACAATTCTATAGCCATCTGATATTTGACAAAGGTGGCAAAAATATAACTTGGAGAAAAGACAGCCTTATCAATTAATGGTGCTGCGAAAACTGGACAGTGATGTGTAGAAAAATGAAATTGGATCCGTATCTCTCAACCTACACAAAACCCAAAAGGATCAAAGGTCTATGAATTAAATCAGATACCTTACAACTCTTAAAAGAGAAAATAGGGTCAACACTACACTATATAGGAGCTGGCACTGACTTTCTTAACAAGATCCCCATAGCTTAAGAATTAAAACCAAGAATCAATAAGTGGGATGCCATTAAACTAAAAAGCTCTCCACAGCTAAGGAATCAATTAAGAACATAAAGAGAGGGAAAGTGTTCAGGAGACCATGGGTAGGACCCCGATCCAGAGAAGCCCTGCTCAGGACCAACCAGGGGAAGTTCCCACCTGGAGCAGCCCTGCCTACTGATGCCCCATGCTCTTTTGGGACCTGTTTGAGTCTTGGTGAAAGGTAGGTCTCCATTTTAATAGGTTCAGATTTGCAACCTTGAGCCTGGAACCAAAAGGTAAAGCAGCAACAGGACCCAGGCAGAAACAGCATCTGGAAGAAGATGATTATCGAAGAGTTGGTGATTCATTTGATCCTTTGACTTGCAAGGAAAAACTACCTGAGGAATTGTCTGCTTTCCCCTCAGGAAATCTCAATTCACAGATCCACAGGAAGCTCTTCAAACTGAAGAATCAAACAAGGAGAGGTTCACCTCAAACCCAAAACTCCCCCAAAAAGGATGCCATGGATAGAGGTCAAGATGAAAACCTTGAAAATATTATCAATGATCTGATTACTAAAAGGAACAATCAACTAAAAGAAGATATAATAAAGGGACTAAGAGAGAAGACTCAAGAGATGAAAACTCTATTATCAAAAAAATAGACATACTCAAAAGGAAGTAACAGAGCTAAAATCTGCAGTCAATGACATGAGAGGAACCATGGAAGAATTTAATAATAGACTAACTTCTATAGAAAACAGAACCTCAGCTCCTGCAGAAAGAACTTCTGACAATGAGGACTGGCTGAGCAAGCTAGAGTGCACTGATGACAAAAAAAAAAAAAAAAAAAAAAAAAAAAAAAAAAAAAAAAAAAAAAAAAAAAAAAAAAAAAAAAAAAAAAAAAAAAAAAAAAAAAAAAAAAAAAAAAAAAAAAAAAAAAAAAAAAAAAAAAAAAAAAAAAAAAAAAAAAAAA
>PVKS010011473.1:19659-56689 GCA_004027875.1 Aplodontia rufa | reverse complement strand
GGGGGGGGGCACTCCTGGAGATAATTGCAATATCAAGAATATTTACACATTTTATACACATTTTATATTATTTTGTTAAAATCGTGTAAGGTTGTTTAAAAATAAAAAAAAAAGTCTAGAATATTTTTTTGTAAAGAATTCCTCTTATATGAAAAGACTGGGAAATACTCATGTGTTTAAAAATGCTCTTTTACAGAAGCTAATAGTAGGCAGGCCATGACCTTTCAGAATGCTCATTCATGGGCTTATTTTATCTATGTAAAAATTAAAGAATTATTTTATAATAGATAGAATAACAGCTTAATGGAGTAGAAGAATTGCTCCATTGGTTATTTATCTAATTCCTTTGTTTTGAAGTTGATGAAATATTTCCTTCATTGTGGAAAAATATAGAAAGCTGGTAATTTCATTGTTCCTTGAAATTGAATTTTCCTTGGACTAGCTTTATAACTACTACTTATCCTGTTGTTTCGGAGCCAGAATATGATTATTTCTGGACTCCCCAAAGCCCCTTGAATATAAGTGGAATATGATTCTTAAGTAATAATGGTGTACAGATTGAAAGCTGAAAAGCAAACTGTGTTCATATAAAATTTCTTTAGATGATAATTTTATTGCTGTGTAGATATCTGCGTTTACTCACAAAATAATAGCAGGGGCAGTAAACCCAGTTCTATGAGGGACTGTGGACTAGATGAGAAATCCTGGAAGATATTCTCATCTGTGATTCTGAGACTGTGAGAGTGGACCTGAAATGAACATTTAGCTTGAATGCAAAGCAGAGTCCAGTTGCAATGAATAGCCCCACAAGGGATCATCAGAGGGTCACAGACTGTCAATATAAATAGTTTGCTCATATTTTATTCTTTAAAGTACTAATATTTTGTTTTTCTTGGTACTAAAGATTGAACCCAGCAGTGCTCACCATTGAGCCATATCCACATCCCCAGTCCATTATTTATTATTATTATTATTTATTGTTATTTGATACAGGATCTTTGCTAAGTTACTTAGGGCCTTGCTAAGTTGCTGAGGCTGATTTGAACTTGTGATCCTCCTGCCTCAGCCTCCTAAGCTGCTGGAATTACAAGTGTGCACCACTGTGCCCAGCCTGACATCTTTTTAAAAAATGTTATATAGGTCAAACACTTTCTCAGTATAACATTTCTCTATTTATGTATTCAAATATACAAGTAATGATTCCCATCCTTGTTTCCTGTCTTGATATCAAATGTTGTAGCACTCTCAAGAAATTAAAATTTCAGTTTAAGCCTACCAAATTACATATTCCTCCCCAAGTCATTGGTAATGGGTAGTGATATGAATTGCTTAGAGGCAAAACTGTAGATATACAAACATATATATGTATATGTATATATATATATGCATACATATGCATATATATATATATACATATACATATATGCATATATATCTACACTTATCACAAATATCATTAAACTTGAAGTAAATAACTCCCTAGAATTAAAATATGTACTAAGAGTTTTATTTATGCATTTTACAAGTATTTGTTGAGCATATGTTAAGTGCCAGGCTCAAGGCTGGGAACAGGGGATATGGTGATGAATTAGACAGAGGTGGTGGCTCCCTTCAAGACCTTTACAGTCTAGACGGGGATATAAATGTTAAACAGAGAATTCATTAATTACAATGGTGATGTGTGACTCAAAGAGTGAGTCCGGATTTTAATTGGGACCCCAGGGACCAAAGTTCCATTTTTCTATAGGTTATGATTCAGGTTGCGAGGATCTGAATAAGGAAGAGAAAGAAATGTGGCTAGGGAATGCTCTGGGGAGAATGAGATAAGCAGAGTCCTGACCTTCTGTGTCTTTCTGGGGATTTCAGGAGGCTGTGTGGAATTGGGGAGGAGGAGGTGTTTTAACTCCTCTTCTGAGGGTTTGAATTGCTCCCTATGATGCTCTACACAGCTTTGACTTTTTTGCTAATGGGAATTGAACCCAAAGTTGTGTTTGTACACCTTTGTAGCTGAATCTGAATGAGATCTAACAACCTGTCCTCCAGTATAGCCCTGGAAGTAGGTTGAAATAACTTGCAGCCTCTGATTTTAGCATAGCTTAGTTGTCTAGCATCTGAGATTAGTAAGGGGGTATTTGAAAGCCTGCAAGAATGTAGGGGAAGCCTACTTGAGTTTTTCCTACAGGTTCATAGCTGCTTCAAGCTAATTTCTGATGAATATAGAAGTTACAGATTTGTTTCCATGGAGCTTACTGGAATCATTGGGGAATGGAGTATCATCCTGCCTTTAAAGGTAATGATGATTAAGAACAGCAATAATAACAGGAGAACTTACTGTGAGTCGGACTCAGTGCTTTACATATACTGCCTCTTTGGACCTTCTTATAATTCATAGTGGTTATTATCGTTCCAGTTTACCAATGAGAGAACAGAATTTGAGGAGCATTTGCTATTTGGCTTTCCAACATTCATTTATCCTTCCTGATTTCCATTTGAGAGACCACTTGCCTTTGGATGCAGTCTTCTAGGATCAGAACAAGGATTCCAATTTCCCCCAGCCTTAAGTGGCCTAGTATCCAAGATGCTTCTTCCTGGACTCTGGGTCCAAAGCCAAGTACCATGGAGGTTCTGCAGTGAGTATGCATCCTGACCTGTTTCCAACTGCACATTGGTATGGTCTGGCTTTTGGTCAGTGGAGCTGTGTCAGGACTTGCCTATAGCTTCCTTGTATTTCCTTGAACTGATATTTTTCCAATATATTTTCCTTGCTTTTATTTTCCAGATTGGTTCTGTTGCTTCCATCCAAAATAAAGCCTATTTCCTGTAGTTTCAAAGAGAGCAAAACACACACACACACACACACACACACACACACACACACATACATACACAACCAAAGGATCTCAGGAGCAATGGGAAACACTTTTGCAGAGAAGTGGACATTTGAGCCAAATGTTGAAGGACACAGGATTGAGATGAAGGAGGGAGGGTATAGAAGACTTGGTAGAAAGGACATTTCTAGGCAGAAAATGTAGGTTGAGCCAAGGTATAATATTTTTAAGGATTAATGAACTCTCCAGTTTGATTAGGGGAAGGACTGTTTGATGGGAAAAGTGACAGGACATGTACAGGAATGAAGAGGTGGTTGAGGCCCGACTGGATCCCATAGTACAAGTGTAAAGACCATTCTGAACAAGGAAGTGACACAGTGGGAGCTTTCTCAGAGGAAGGTATTTTAGGGATAGTAGAGAAGGTCAGAGGCTGGGAGTTCAGGCACAAGGTAACAGGACCTGGAAAAAGGAAGACATTGCAATATTGAAAAATTAGAATGATAGCCTCTAGGAATAGGGACTGGGAGAGGGGATTGAGGGAAAAGGCAAAGATGATTACATGATGGGGAATAATGGCGTTGGTACAATCAGCAAAAAATAAAATCAGAACCTTATGTCACACCTTCCACCAAAATAAATTCCATAGTGATAAAATTTTCATGTTAAAACAACTAGGAAAAGGGGCTGGAGTGGTGGCTCATTGGTTATAGTGCTTGCCTGGCATGTGTGAGGATGTGAGTTCAAACCCCAGCATCACGTACACAATGAAGCATTAGAGCAATGAAGCCCACATGAAAAACTAAAATAAGACTGATTCTCTCTTTCTCTCTCACTCTCACTGTCCCTCTCTTTAAAAAAAAACTAGGAAAAGAAAATAGAATCCAATTTTAATAATAATGGAGATAGAATATTCCTTCTAGGTATGACACAAAATACAGAAAGTATAAAATAATAGATTAATTCATTTGAATATCTGTAATTTTTACAGGGCCAGTTTTTTATTTTTTATTGGTACGTTAAAGTTGTTCATAATGATGGGATTTGTTGCTACATATTTATACATGCACACAATATAACAATATAATTTGAACAATATCCCCCCCCCCTCCAATACTGCCCCAGCTCCTGTCCCCTGGTCACTTGCTTCTGCTGTTCTACAGGGCTGGCTTTTAAAGCTATGTCAAAAGGCAATTAAAGTGTTGGAAAAATAATTGCGATTTATATCATAAAGATTTACCTTCATAAGTATATTAAAAACTTCAACAAATTAATAAGAGAAAGCTTATTACCCTGGAGGCAAAGAATATGAACATACAGTTTACAAAATGGTATAAAATGTCTCTTTAACATATTGAAACTTTAACCTCACTCATAAAAAAAGAAACGCAAAGTAAAACTTTAGTAAGATACTATTTTCCACCTGTCAGATTGGCAAATATCACAAAATGTGATAACAATATTGGCAAAGGTTTGAGGAAATGGATATTCATGCACTGTGGGTGGACATATAAATTATCCCTAGGTCTGTGGAGAGCCATTGGTGGTATCTATCAAAAAAACCCCAGCAATAACAATTCTAGGAATTTTATCTGATGGATATGCAAATGCACAAAATGATGTAAGTGTTAAGTTATGTACTGAAGTGTTTGAACAGATAAGAGCAATTTTCATCAATAGGTACTGGTAAATAAATAATGATTTATTATTAAAATAAATATTAATAAATAATAAATGAAATAATTATTAAAAATGAGGCAGGTCTACACTGTTATGTAATGAACTGAGGTTTATTATTGTAAAGTTGAAAAAAGTAACAAACATGTATAATACCTCGGTATGATATATGTGTAATGCATTCAAAATTACTTATGATACACATCCATTTGAGTAAAAATATATCCTCACACGGTATATTTATATGTATGTATGCATGTGCATGTACACATATTTATACATATGCTCACATACACATAAAGCTGGTGGGCTGAAGCCAGTTTACTCTGCTTTTGAGTACCAGTTGTGTTCCTCTGTTCCCATATCCTTAGCTCATGACTTGGATTGGTCTTATGAAATCAGTTGTGTGGGAGTCCTTACACCATAGACATCAATAGATAGGACCAATCAGGGTGTTTCATTTTTGTATTTCCAGCAAGCTGGTTGAAAAATGTTTATTAGTACTCACAGTGTGTATATAAATGTAAAATATCTCTTGAAGGATATACAAGAGGTGGGTACCTTTGGATTTCCCCCAGGAAGGGGTTGTTGGAGCTAGAGGACAGGCATGAGATTGAAACTGTACCTTTTACATTTTGTTCCAGGTAAATGTTACTTATCCTAAAATATATATATTAAGTATCTGCAGAGTTTCAGGTCTGTGTGTCCACATTATTTGTGGCACCCTAAATTGCTGTCAGAGAAAAGAGAGATGAGAGGTCTTAGGGGAAAAGAATGCTTCTGGTTTTGAACATGCTGAACTTGAAGTGCTGTTGAACGGGAGCAGCAGCGTGGGAGAGGGGACCGTGGTGATCAGTGCTGGGTCGCAGTTTGGTTGAAACTGTGACAGTTGAGGTTTCCAAGGGAATACCAACCTGTTCAACCTCTGGGGCAGTTTCCAGGATGTATGTGGCACCTTGGGGAAGGTAAGCCAGGAGGTAGGCAGCTGAAGGGTAACTAGCCATACAGGCAGGGGAACCGTACACTCATCACTATGGTTTCTTTTGTGTCATATCTACTAAAAGTGAGACACTATTTTCTATTCTTTTTGAAAAAGCATCATCCAATTTAACTCTCCCAATCACTCTTTGCATTGCATTTGGTTTTCATGATAACCACTGGGTGGGGGAGGGTAATTCCACACACAACAGCAAAAATATCCTGGGAGGTGTATTAGTAGAGCAGGACCTTGGAATGTTTTTCAATTTCAAAAGGCCGAGAA
Organism: Aplodontia rufa; assembly: GCA_004027875.1. Classification (NCBI taxonomy): domain Eukaryota; kingdom Metazoa; phylum Chordata; class Mammalia; order Rodentia; family Aplodontiidae; genus Aplodontia; species Aplodontia rufa. The sequence continues at coordinate 50,926 of PVKS010011473.1, read as the reverse complement.
ATGGGGAGAGAAAATACTTTTGGCAGAGGGGACTGATGAGCAAAGGTGGAAAGTGAGTTATACTTTGTAGCTGGGCTGGGAATTGCTGGGAACCTGAGGGGGTGCATGGCTACTCCACTCTCTGCCAGTTGGAGAGCCACCAAATGTTTTGAGCAAGGGATTATGTGTTCATCAGGTCAACGAGTGGTAAGAAACAAAAATTAAATATTTTATTACTGGAGCACGTACTGAATGGTTATTCAGGAGAAAAGAGGTGGCTGGAGACAGAAAAAACTGCCACATGATTTGACGTAGGGAATGTGGGTGGCATTTGAACACAGGCATTGGTTCGAGGATGGCCTGGTGCAAATTCAGTCTCTCGGCTGTTTGGACTTAAGCTGAACTTGCCTCTGTGGTGGTGTATTATCTGGCTAATTTAAGCAGTACCTTATGGAATGGAGACTACGTTCTAGAACACTGTAAAGAGGGAATAAGCAAAATGGAGGTGGAGAAATGATTATTTATTGATATATATTTTTATATATGATTTATTTATGAATTGTGACTGAGAAGTAATCATCCTCCTCCCAAGGCACATGCAGGCCCTGCCTTTGGACTTAGAGGAACACCGTATCAGCAGTTCTTCTTATAAACAATACATATCCACCAGCAGTATAAATTTCCCCCAGATAGGCTTTAGGCTCAGAGTGTCTGTAGCCCAGTGAAATCTTAAGTGTGTTTCGTGTGTGTTATTAAGGAATGATACCATAAGGTGTGAGAAAGAAACAGAGTAAAGGCCATGGCCTAAACGTGGTTCAGAAAAAGGACTGCATGAACTTTAGGTAAAACTGCAAATAAATGCAGCATACTCCTGACTTGTAATTCCTGTTTTTCTAGTCTGAAATTCCCCAGGCCAAAATAGCATTCCAGCTTGTTTGTTATTTTCAGTTTTACATTATTTGTCCTTTGATTAAGGGCCTAGCGGTCTCTTTTTTGTTTTCTGGTACCCAAAGGTTTTATTTTTCTGGGTGTATACAGATAGGTGTAGCTGGACATTTATATAAGAAAACTGCCTTTTCTAACCTACAGATTGCCACCTTGTTCTGACAAATGAGAAGGACCAGAGGACAGAATGTGGGAATTGGGCTTCCTCTGTGAAATGTGAGATGTGTGCTCCCAGAAGGTGCCAGGGTTTCCTTCACTGCTAAGAACTTCCCAGACTAGTTGGATAAAATGACCATGTTTAGGACTTTGGGTCCTTGGATGTGGCCATACAGGGTTAAGTCTCCCTGAGGTTTAACAGGTCATGGATATGCCTCCATCCCTGTGGAGAGCCCTGCTTCTCCTCAGTCAATAGAGGGGACAGGGACTCTATAGGAAACAGGAGCCAACTGGAGGAGTGGGACCATATGAGTAGGACACATGTGATAGGTGTCTTGGAGCCAGATTTCTAAGCTTCAGCAGCACCAGAACGCCCTGGAGGGCTTGTTAAAACACTGATTGTGGGCCTTACCCCCTAGTTTTGGATTTGGTGGATCTGGAGTGAGGTCCGAAATTTTGCATTTCTAATAAGTTCTCAGGTGATAGAGAGATTCCCTTATTTGTATAGTGTTTCCAAGTTTGTTAGTAACTTTAATAAGCTTTGCTTCTACTCTTGTGTGGAACCTTTAAAGTTTCTTGTACTGGAGGTTTGATCACCATCCTGGGGCACTATTAGGAAATGGTGGAACCTTTAGGAAGGCGGATAAAGTAGGAGGAGGTTAGGTTACTGGGACTTGGCCTTGAAGGTGAGATTGGGACACTGGTGTGTGTATGTCTACCCCTCACCCCATCTCCTGGCCACCATGAGGCGAACAGTTCCTCTGCCACATGCTCCCATGGCCATTATGTACTATGCTGCCATAGGCCCAAGTGACCATGGACTGAAACTCCTGAAACCTTGAGTCAAAATAAATCATTCTTCCTTTTAAGTTGATTTTTTAAGTTATTTTGGCACAGTGATGGAAAGCTCACAAACACAGCTTCTCAAGACAAAAAACAACTGTGTGAAGTAGGCAGGACAGGTATTAACCTCGATGGGCAACCAAGGAAAAGCAAACTGAGGATAGGTGAGTGACTGACCCTAGGGGCCAGTGACTGAGCCAGGACTTTTACCTGTACTTTCTTACCATAGATGTAGCATTCCTCCCACATTTGCCTTTAAAGCTGGCGAAAAGCTTAGGACACTTCTGCTTTGAAAGAGCTTGTCCAAGTTTGTTTGTTTTAATCACACTCTCCCAATACAAAAATAGCCTTTAATTTTAGAACAGTTTTACTGTGACAGAAAAGTTGTAAAGATAGTACAGAGTTCCCATATACCCCAAGTTGGTTTTCCCGGTTAGCAATATCATACATTAGAATGGTACATTTGTCACAGTCAATGAACCAATACTGATAGAGTCTTACTAACAGAATGCCTTGGTTTTTGCCTAGTGTCCTTTTAGTGTTCCAGGAGCACATCTAGGATTCTGTATTGTGTTTAGTTGTCATGTCTCTTAGGCTCCCCTTAGCTTTGACAGTTCCCTAGATGTCCTAGTCCATTTTGTGCTGCTGTCACAGTGTACCTGGGACTGGGTAGTTTATAAAGTACAGAAATTTATTCTCCCAGAGTCTGGAGGCTGGGAAATCCAAGATCAAGGCACTGGCATCTGCTGTGGGCTTCCTTACTGTATCCTCACATGGCAGACGGCAGAGAACCCACTCTTGAAAACCCCTTGTTTTAGTAGTGGCATTAATGTAATAATGAGGGCTCCATCTTCTTGTCCTAAACACTTCTCAAAAGATCCACCTCCCTACACTGTTGCATTGGGAATTAACTTTCCAACATTTGAGTTTTGGAGGATACTTTCAGACCATCGGGCTCTTCCTGTTTTTGGTGATCTTGACAGCTTTGAGGAGCAGTGATGGGTATTTTGTAGAGTGTCCCTCCACTGGGATTTATCTGATGTTTTTCTCATTATTAGAATGGGTTATGGGTTTGAGGGAAGCGGATCACTTAGGAAAGGCACCATTCTCACCATGTCATGTAGGAGGGTCCTCTCATGTATTCACGGGCATTGACTTTTGTCTCCTGGTTGTGGTAGTGCTTGTCAGGTTTCTCCGCTGTAAAGTTATAGTTTTCCGCCTCTTTCCGTTCTGTACTCTTTGGAAGTAACTCTCTGCGCACAGCCTGTCATAAGGAGTGAGGAGTTAGGCTCCCCACCTTTGGGGGTAGAGGATATGTAATAAGTTACTTAGATTCTCCTCTGTGGTAGATTTATTAATTTATTCCATCAATCAGTATTTCTATCAGTATGAATTCATGGACATATATTTTATATTTTGGATTATAATGCAATAATATTTTATTCACTTTGTTTTCTCAAATTGTTCCTGTTTTGAGCTATTAGAAGCTCTTGCAGTTGGCTCCTCTTCCCTTTTCACATAAGCGCATCATTGTGAATTTTTTTAACATGTCCTGACTTTCTAGCACTACAAGGTACTCCAGACTCATCTTGTATATTACCTGGTACTTGCACATGCCATGCAAGTGCTGTAACCGCTGAGCCACCGCTCCAGACTCAATCATTTTGTTTTTTGATGTTGGCCTTGATCCACTAATGTAAGCTTACCACCCACTACATGAATCACTGCCCAAGCTGAAAAACACTGATCCTTTCATACCCCCTCACATGTCAGAGATCAGACAATCGGCATCTTCAAAGGTGGAATGGCTTAGCCAAGGCCACTCCTAGTTGGCTGAAATCAAGTCCTCTTGACTTCTATACCTCTGCCCTTTCTACCACTTCATGCGGGCAAATTCTACTGCTGGGGACCAGGTTCAGCATATTCCCAACTCACCCAGGTCGTTTGTGAAGACGATCAGCTGTGAATTCCACTGAACGTGCTACTGCTTAACTGGGGCAGATGTCAGCAAAAGGAGGCAAAGGGCACTGGCCAGATGCCTTGTGGAGATTTCCATAGTTGGTCTGTGAATGGGGTTTTGTAACGATGAGCAAGTTACAAACTCACAGAATGTGGCTGCTGACATCGGTACTTCTCAACGGTTGCGTGACCACATGACTGGCCTTCGTTCTGTGGGGAAGTGGACCGAGGAGAGGTTTGCAGAATCCAACACCATCTTCTCCATGGAATCCAAGCAGCAAAAACCTCAAATTTCACTTCATCCTGGCAACTACAAAGACAGAACTGAACAGACAGGTTTTTATTGTCCTTACAGCTTAAACCCACTTGGTATTAGGATCAGGTGTAAATAATCAATTATGCCAAGAAGTACATTTTCTTTTGTGTGAGAGGAAATAATTAAGTCATCCAAAGGCTGCTAAGATGCAGGAAATAAGAGGGGCAAAGTTATTTCATATTCATTTCTCAGAATGTTCCATTTAAATATATTTTTATTTATTTATTTTTTATCATTGAGGCTGGGAAGTCTAGCTGAAAATTCCTATAAATGTTTTTAAAGGAACTTACAGCAGTAATGTTTTATGACATATATTGGCAAATGACAGAAACTCATTCAGCATCAGGACAATTTTTTTAAAAAAAAAAGTATTGGCTTATGCTGTTAAAAAGTTTAAGAACAGGGCTAGCTTCAGGCAGAGCTAGACCCAGGGGCTCCAATCATGTCATCCAGTGCCTTGTTTCTTGCTACCTCCCAGCCCACTTCTTCTGGTTTCATTCCCAGGCAGGCCTTCTATACGTGGCTGCCTCTCAGCAGATGCTGTTCGTTTCCTCCATGCTCCGTACAGATGGTCATCAGCTCAGATTGCTTCTAGATCAGTCATGCCCCTAAACCTGAACTGGTTGCTGGGGACAGGGTTATCAGAGTGGTTACCGACCAGGCATGGGTCACATATCTCCTGTGGAACCACAGAAAAACTGTGGTGCTGATATTAAAAGGTGTCAGGTTAGCAGACAAAAATGATGGCTGTCTGTTCAGCTCTGTAGTCGTGAACACCGGAGTAAGGCTTGATGCATGAGTGTATACCCAGATGCACTCCATGTTTGCTTATTGAGTCCTTTACCAAGCAAGTGACTCATTTATTTTGTGGACTTCTGAGTTCTTCTAGAGAGACCTTCTAGTTACCCCTTGATTGGTGTGCCATCTTAACTGCTTTAGTCGGTTCAGGTTGCTATAACAGAAGACAGAAACTAAGTAGCTTTAAATAACATAATAAAATAAATGTATTACTTATAGTACTGGCAGGGCAACAGGGGAGGGGAGGTGGGATGTCAAGATCAAGCACTGGCAGATTTGGTGTCTGGCGAGGACCTACTTTCTATAGATGCTGCCTTCTAATTGTTTCCTCATGTGGTGGCTGGGGTAAGACAACTGCCTGGGTTCTTTTCTATACTGGTACTAATCCCATTCATTAGGCCTCCACCCTGATGATTTATTCACAGGTGTTCCAAAGCCCCGCCTCCTAATACCATCACCATGTGGATTAGGTATTCAACATATGGATTGGGGGTCAGGCTGGGGAGGTGGGAGGGGGGCAATACAAACATTTGGACCACAGCAGGTCCTCAGCAAATGTTCCTTCTTGCTGTTCCTCTTTGCTAATTTCCACTAGTCTTGGCTAGATCATGACGATTCTCTTTTCTGGACCTGTTTAACCAGGTCAGTATGAGAGAGTGCATGCCTGGTTTTGGAAGGATGGTTAGCATAGATGCTTGGCTACTAAGGAAAAGAACATAATTTTTTATCTTCTTTTCCTTCCATGCCATTCTTAGATCATAAGTGATTAATTCTAATCCTTTCCTTTATACTGAGAAAAGAATTTTAAAAAATCATTACATGGGCCCAGAATTACTAGTTCCATATTTTCAAAAAACTTTATTTAAAACTTTGGTTATTCAAATCCCTTGCCTATTTTCCTTTTGCTATCCACGTCTCTGCAAATTTCACTGCTTATTAGCACCTCTGTCTGCAGGTGGACAAGGTCAGATGGAGGGGTGAACTAAAACCCGACAGCATTCCATCTTTTTCTTATTTCTCTTTGTGGGGACTATCAACTTGATGTTTCTGTGCAAACCAGTTTCTGTACATTGGCCAATATGATCTGCAACAGATTACCTATGAACTTCAGTTAATCATGTTCTTGGTGTCTCCCTTTACAACAGGAAGTTGAAAGTCACCTGGGAAGTTACCTTTCACCAGTGGTTGCCTCGACTCCAGATCTTTCTCATTTGTCTCCCTCTTGAATCCTATTGGGATCAAGTTAAAAATGAACTAATGCCCAGTTCAGAAGCGGGTAAGTGTTTGGGTTTATTCATTAGTGTCAGAGTCTGTTATTTCCATATTTCATAGCCAAATGGAAAAGATTTTTAAAAATCTGTCTCCATTAACACAGATAATTGAACATACTATACATTGATTTTTGTGTTGTCCAATTAGTTTCTCCATTTATTTTAAGCCCTCTTGGTTAGTTCAGCACCATTGTTTTTTTGTATTATTTTTATTTTTGTCCTTTTTTTCTTAATCTCCAAAGTACTTGTATTGAGGCTGCGGTCAAGATTCACCAAAACCATTTTGAATAGGTTTCTCATTCATTTATATGCCACACAAGCAGGGCATGTTTTTGTATTATATGAGACTATTTTTAGAAGACTAATGAGGTGGAAGGATTTGTGTTTTATTTCCCTTGGTTTCCCTCTATTCAGACACCTGCATTTGCCATTAATTACTACTCCCAGGGTGTGCTGTCTCTCTCTTTGTCTGTTGTGCATTATTTTTAAACGATATCGAGAGAGAAGCTGGGTGCGGAGGCACATATCTGCATTGGAATAAATAGTTGTGTTTTTTCTTGGTAGCTCAACAGAAAATTCGTTTAAGAGTAAGAGCTATTATGGTACCATTTTAAGGAAAGTCTGTTCTTTTCACCTTTTTATGCAGTCTTTGCCTATTCTCAATAACTGATTTCCTTTGATTACCTCATTTTGTTTCTTAATAAAATAATTTGAATTCCTGCTTTGTTCCGTAAATAGGAATTGCTTTATCTGAGATTTCTTGGGTCAAATCAGTTGCAAGTCAATTGGGTTTTACAAGTGGTTAATAACACAGGATTTAAAAAACATTTATTCACTAAAGTATTTTAAGGGGAACATACTCTATTTTTGGAGGTTTAATCTATTGCTTTTCTGTTATTTTAGGCAAGCTTTTCATTGAAGTATAATAGACATGCAGAGATATATACAGAGCATATAAATGTGCGATCTGGTTTCATTAGATGAACATGGATTAAGAAACCATATTATGAGTTTCTCAGAAGCCCCCCGTCCCCATCCCTACTCCTAGTGGGAAATTTCTCTCCTGATTTGTAACACCATCAGATTTGATTTAATTTTGTAATTTATATAGATTGAACCATATAGACTCTTTTTTTTTGAGACAGAGAGACAGTGTGAGAGATGAAGCGAGGAAGAGAGAATCAATTTTATTTAGTTTTTCATGTGAATTTTGTTGCTCTGACACTTCCTTGTGTACGTGGTGTGAGGGTTGGAACCCACGTCCTTGTGCCAGGCAAGCGCCATAACCACCAAACCACCGCTCCAGCCCCCTATATAGACTCTTGAATGTGTGGGACTCATCCATATTTTGGTGTGTGGCTGTAGTTCATCCCCATTGCTGTTTGAATCCCATTGTTGGAACTTGCCAGGCTTTCTCCTTTATCCTGTTGAATTTGGGTTCTTCCCACTTTGGACTGTTCTTGATTAATGCTGCTGTGATATTCTTGTGCATGGCTTTAGGTGAATACATGTACTGTGTATCAAGTGCATATCCAGAAGTAGACTTGCTAGGTCACTGGGTTGGCATATATTTCACTTTAATTGATTTTCCCAAACAATTGTCCAAAACTGTTGTGCCGGTTTACATTTCTTGCAACAGTACCTGAGAGTTCCAGTTGCTCTACATCCATACCTGGCATTTCCTGTCTTTTCAGCCATTCTGATGAATGTTTAGTGAGATCTTGCTATTTTTAAGTTGCACAACCTTGATTAGTAGCTGGCCATCTTTTCACAGGCTCATTGGGGTTAGTACATTGCCTTAAAAATAGTTTGATCTCAGTTATGATTTGTAGTCATTTAAATCATAATTGACATTAAAACAACAAACACTGATCAATAACATTGAGGAAAGATTTATCAGTATTTATTAAGTTGTAATATGAACTTACAGTCTAAAACACAAGTCTCCAGATCTTTACTGTATTTTGTTATTCTCATCACTGGATTTGCATTGCTATTTTGGATATTTAAGAACACAGGCAATAAAAAATTTGGTCTTTTCTTCTAATTGAGACTTCCATCTCATAGTACTGTGTATGTGGTAGATGTTGGATCTCAACCTTGAAAAGCTCATACATGTACCTGGCAGAATGAAATGGTGAGTTCATGAGATTTTGAAAATGAACCCTGGGCACCCTGAGAAGGGCGGGATTATGGGATTATGATCCATGAGAGGAATACAGGAATGCTTCATGAGCATTGAAATGCCTTTGAACCTGACTGTCAAAAATTTTTATTGAGTGAAAGGTGGAAGGATTGATTGCACATTTCCCCAAATGTGGTCCTTTGGAAAATAGCAAGTATCTCAGAGTGGCTGGATCATAGGATGAGTAGAGGAAGAAAGTTACAGAGTGAATAAATTTTATGTAAAAAAAAAACTTACTCCAAAAAGTAAATTAAAATACCATTTTTAAATTAAGATACCATTTTTAACTACCCTATTAGCTAAGATTTAACAACAAACTTTGGTAAGAGAATACGTAAACAAGTGTGTGGAAAAATAATCTCTATTTATGGCTGGCAGGAGGGTAAATGGTTCCAAACCCCTGTGGAGGGTAATATGGTAGTCTCTTTCAAAATTGAGCATGTGCATAATTTTTTGTCCAGCAATTTTCCTTTTAGAAATGTACCTTACAAATATGTGCTTAATGTGAACAAAATATTATAATAGTAAAATATTGTAACTAACCTAAATGTGGGAGAATATTAAATAAATTAAGGTCCAAACATTCAGTGGCTTCTCTATAGCCAATAAAGTTTGGGGGAACGTCTTCTCCGTTGCTCTATCATTATGGAAGGATCTCCAAGATATATTATAAATGGAAAATAAGAACATATAAAACACTGTATTATACAATAGCATTTATGTAAAAAGTGGGGTAAAATGCACTTTTTTTTAATCTGTAAAGAAACTATGAAATTGATTTTAGTAATTGCTTCCCTGAAAGGAGAATTAGGTGCCTGGAAGACAGGAATGGGAAGGAGACTTTAAAACAAAAAAAAAAAAGAGAGAGAGAGATAAAGACAGTGAAAGAGAGAGAGAATCTAGAATCAATTTTTATTAATTTTTCACATGGTTTTGGTAGCTCTGACACTTAGTTGTGTACATGGGTTGCTGGGGTTTGGACCCGTGTACTCATGCATGCCGGGCAAATGCGATAACTGCCTAGTCACTGTTCCAGCTCCAGGAAGGAGTCTTTTTTTAATCATATACCCTTTTGGAACTTGAAAATTTTTAACCCTGTAGGAAGGTATTTTCTATTCAAAATAAATATAATTGTCCCTCCATCCCAAAAGAGGAATGACATCACGGAGGACTTTTAATCATAATCTAATAATTATATGTATACACCATAATACATATACATACATGTATGTATTATGTTTATTAAGGATTCGCCAAATCTGGTCCAAGTGTATGTCCTCCTTTAATTCTCACAATAACCAAGTGAGGAAGCAGTTTTTGTTTTGTAAAGGAAAAAGCTGAGACTCAGGTATTTAAGTAGTGTGCACAAAATTATTCAGCAGCGGTTAGAATGTAGAACATCAAGTAGATTGTTGGGAAATAACTTCACTTACTAAAATTTGGTTATTAAGAGAACAGAAGTCAAAATATGAGAGTATTTTAGGCTGAATGAATGTGTACCAAATAATAGTAGGTGCAGCCTAATGATTTGAGAAGCACTCATCAGCAATTTTATCCAGATCTGAATCTGTGCAGCCTATTAACACAGTTACCCAGTCTCAGCTGTTCAACCTAGATTAATGCTTGGTTTTAAACTCACTATCACTGAGTGATAAAGCTGGCATTCATTAAGAAAAAGCAGTCTGAAGGCTTGATAATTCTTTTGTTTAATGAAACCTTCTGTAGACTAGAGAGAAGTGTGTTTAGAGCTATAATCCTTTGAAATTTTTTTGTCTCTTTTGCTATATTTCAGCAAAGGCCATGTGAGTGGATTAATGTGACTTCAATAGGATTGGGCCCCTTCTTTCGGAGTATTAAATACCTCTTTTATCAGAAGCAGTGGGCCTATTCCAGGATAGAAGTGGAACTTTCTAGAATGTTTAAGATAATCAGTCCTACTTAGCTGGTTTTATTTGACTTTCACAGTCAGGCAAGGCAGATAGAACATTATTTAATTCCAGTTATACTGATGACTAGCCAGAACTTGTGACTGTGAAGGGATGTGCCCTAAGTCTTGTACTTTAATCACTAGGACAGACCATGAACCCAAGCACTAGAAATTCAGAAGGACAAAGAGTACTTATTACAAAACATAATTCCAACAGATTGAAGGAACGCCCTACAAAGAAAGTAGTGATTGAAGGATAAAAGAGTTAAAAGAGAACACAAGTGTGTATCTTCAGTGAAAATTAACATTTTGCTACTAAAATGAAATTATACAAGGAACCAAAGACAGGGGCGAAAATCACAAAATTTTGTAAAAGGCCACATTCACAAGGAAGAGTACAAAGAATCCTAAAGTTTTCAGTCTAACAAGGAGACCAGATTTATAAGTATAACACCATCTCTGAAAAAGGTATGCACAAGTCAAAAAGAAAGGCGCCCATTTGGCAGTGAGGAGAAGAAGTGAAAAGTTAGTAGAGGTTCTACCGCTTTGGTCTTCCGTTCTTTGTAACAACAAATACATGGAATGAGCAGCTGGAAAATAAAGCCTGAGTAGAGAAAATGGACAAGAGATTATTTTTTGAAGATTAGGTGTATTCTAGCCTGAGTGGCCTGATTGTTCAGTGAATAAAGCAATTCTATCCTTTGTAAGATATGGATATATCTGAGCGGATCAGAATAGGATTAGGTAGCTGGTAACTGGCTGGGACCTGGAGGCAGCACCAGGGATCACCCTGGGATAGGTTTTGGAGTGTTTTTGTCTCGGGGAAGTTTTATTGACATCTTCATGATGGCAGAGAGGGTTCATAGGTGATGGGAGTCACCACTGAGTTCCCATCCAGATATTGGCTGTAGGCCACTGTCATCCTGGAAGGAACCCCCAGGTATTTTCCACCAAGATGGATCTAGGGCCTGGTGGAAATGGACATTTTTATTAGTAAGCTGGAATATAAAGTGGAAAGTATACTTTTGGTTTGCAGATGGTACAATAAGTTGGTGAATTGGGGAGGCAGGGTGGTAGTTGGGAAACAGTTTGAGCTTATTGCTATAAGTACAGGGCTTTCTTCAAGAGCTAGTTGGAATGAAACAGTGACCAAGCTGCACAACTCAATAGATATGCTGAAGGAGCTTGATGATTGCATGTTTTAAAACACGTTACCTCTTTAGACCTTTACCAAATGCCTACTAATGTGTCAATGTCCTTTATGGTTCCTGAGAATATTACAATGAATATATTTATTTATTTGAAATAAATAAATCCCAGAATGACACAGTGATACCCAATCTCATTATGCAAAAGGTTTGTCTTTTGCCTTTTTGATAGAGAATTAACTGGTGACTTTAAGCAAATTAATGAATGAAAGAGCTGCAACTGTTTTCTAATTAAAAAATAACTTATCTGGAGCCTCTATGTGCCAGATACTGTTCAAGTGCCGGCAGCATGTATAGCCACGAACAAGATAAAATCCCTGCCTTCAGGAGGCTTCTGGTGTCCAAGGCACGTTGTGGACCTTTGGGGGTCATGGTTATGGAAAATATACTTTTATTTCCCTCGCCTGCCCTGTTGCTTCCCCCTCCACTTAGATCTTGGGTAGAAGGACCATATATCAGATCCAATATAATGCTTAGTATGCTATTTTGAAATGTCTTCATCTATATAATTTCCAGATAATGTTGGTGAGTCCCTGCTTACCTATTTAAAACTTATACAGGTTTGAAATTTGAGAATGTCAATGCAGACTGATTTTTTGTTATTTGTTTAGGGTCTGTCTTAGTCCATGTGCTGTTGCTTTAACAAAATACCTGAGACTGGGGAATTGATAAAGAACTGAAACTTTTTTGGCTCACAGTTTTGGAGCCTAGAAAGCCCAAGAGCATGGTGCCAGCATTGGCTTGGCGTCTGCTTGGCACCTGGTGAGGGCTTTCTTGCTGCTTCATAACAGGGCAGAGGGCATCACATGGTGTGATGGCAAGCATGCCATGCCATATTTCTTCTTCTTTTTTAATTTTTTTAGCAGCGAGGACTGAACTCGGGGCCTTGCGCATGTGCACACCATACTTCTTATGTAGTCATGGGGATCCCACCCTCCTGACCTGGTCAAATCCTAATTACCTACCTTTGGAGACAGAATGCTATTCTGTCTTTCTTGCCTTTCTGTACGTTCCACCCCCTTCCCCCTCCTAACTTGTATAACTGTTCAGGCAGCACTGCACAATGTGCTGGGCATGGAGAGAGTGCTGATGTCTAAATACTTTGTTTGCAGCAGAAATGCCCAGGTTAAGTGAGTCTCTAGTGGATGTGTTTATATGAATTCAAGTCATGTAATTGATCCTTGGCATTAGAGTAGCTGTAACAGCCTTCATAATTATACAGAACTTTTAAAGTTATTTTTGTTTGATGATTTACTTCATAGCTAAAAGATTTTTACATCCTTATGGAGAAAGGATTAAAAAGTAACTCTCTTGGTGCAGAAAATAAAAATAACTTCATGTCTAAATGTAATTTGCAATAATAATAGTAGTGATGATGATGATAATCCAGAGTGTTTGACCCAACAGATTTTTCAGTTTTTACTAGAGCTTCTGGATGGTTCCCAGAGCACAGGCAGTGGTTTGGCTTGAGTGACCCTATATTTGGACAGTATTGCTGCTTTGTTTCCCACATGAAACCTGTAATTCTTGGAGAAAGTGGAATACGAAAGAGGAAGGAAGGTCTGTGGAGGAGAGAAGCTTCGTGTGGCCTATCTGGGGCTGCTACCTGTGTCACCCAGATTCTTTCTCTATGTATATTTAATATATGAAGACATATCTCAGACTGTTTCACTATTGTTGTATTGATTACCATGAAGATTGTTTTCTTCATGAATCGTTTCATCTCGTATTCTGTAGTAAGAGCTGTCCAGGAATACATGCTACATCCTTCTAGGTCATTTCATTGAATATTTAATATAGTGTCAGGTAGCACTATCCATTTTTAAAATAGAGTCTCAGTTGTGCCTTGGTCTAACGTGATCTTTCTTCCTTCTATTCATACAGCTTTTATAGAGCACCTAGTGTACCAGGGCCTAAAGAAGGTAGTAGGTACAGTCTGCAGCCTACGTTGAAAGTGATCTTTCAGGGGTGAGGTGTAGCTTAATGGTGGTAGAGTACATGCTCAGCATGTATGAGGCCCTGGGTTCAACCCCTAGTACCCCCAAAATAAATAAAATGAGCTTCCTTCCTTCCTTCTGTGGGTATGAATAATAATTAGTGATAACAATCCTGTTGCTTCCTAATGTACCTAATTATTTTTCCAATTACCTATTTGGTTTTCACACTGAGAGTAATTACAAGTGCTCAATTAATAAATTTTTATTTAAAAGTATATTGAAAATCTGGTCAGACTGCAGTAGATTTGCAGTACTTCAATAACAGACATTGAAACTCAACGTGTGAGCAGCCTTTCCTACAGGAATAGGAAATTAGAACCTGCTGGTATAATTTTTCTTGAAAGAAACCTCAGGGAAGAGTTGTTTGGTTTGGGCTAACTCCCTGGCAGGGCTCACAAATGGTTGGATATCAAGGATTGAGATGTAGGTGTTTGCCAGAGCACTTAGAATGATGAAGCAAAGTACTACAGAGAAAGCGTTAATCTTTTAAGGGAGTATGATGTTCAAAAAGGCCCCACAATAGTTTAAATGAGACGTGGGAGGGGAAGGGATGGCAGGGAATTGGGAGGGAATGTTTTAAATCTGGGAACCCTGATAGTGGTCTTGTTTATAGATTCAGCTAATGGTGTACATATTGTTAAGGCCAGCAAACCCTGAAATGACCTCACCTTAATCTTCGTAGTGCTGACATAACGCAGACAGTTAAGACTGTTGTAGGGTTTTGCCTATGAATTTATACATATGCTTGGCATAAATTGTATTGAACTAGACGAATGATTTAAATGTGTAGTCTGTAGCAGTGGAGCACACCAGAGTGTTTCCTTATCAGCAGAGCAGCATCTCAAATTTCAACCAATTCCAGGTCTTTCTTCAAAGATATTTAAAACATTTTTGAAGGGCATGATTCGATCATACTTTAGTTTCTGAGGTTTCGATCTACTGCAGCACACTCTATTGAGTATCAAGTGACCTAGATAGCCAGGTATCTGGTTAGCAGTTACTTGACATTGGACAAATCTTGAGTCTTATGGGCCTCAGTTTCCCTACTCCTAAAATCAAAGGTTGAACTCCTTACGTTTTGCTTAGCTTCTTATCCACACCAAATATTAGCCTTGCTGGATAGAATTTTGCATTCCATTCCAACGCTATGTAGTTCAAGTGCCTCCTGCCCATGGCTTCCTAAGAGGTTGCTCCTGTCTGAGATCCTTTTTCAAAACTTCAAAGAATGGCCCGGAGGAGGCCCCTCCACATTCCCTCTTGTCCTTCCTCTTAGTTATTCATTCAGTGATATAATCCAGTTAATAGCATCCCTAAGAAGTGTTGCTATCAACAACACCAAACTTCTCTATAGTCTCCTTCATGCCTGAATAAAATAATCCCTTTTATTTAATAAAAAAAAAAAAGTAAAAACACTTGAGGTCTCACTGGAAGTGTTTATTCATTCAGATTGAAAGACGCAATGTGGGTGTTCTGTCTGATTCTGGAGAGCTTCGCTGCGGGTTTATGTCTAAAGTGTTTGTCCCTGCTTATTTGTGTTTGTTTAGACTGAAATTAATGGTGAGTTTTTCTTGCAAACAGTGAGGATCATTAAAACAGGTTTCTCCCTGTGGTGCTTTTTGTAAGGCCTTACATGGAAGAAAATAGTGAAAGAATATTTTTTCTTTAAGCTCAAGTAAACTGGGGAACTTGAGGGAATAGATAAAGACACCCTCTGTGGTGCTCACAGTAATAAAGTTTAAATCATAAACAATAATGGTCTTTTGGCTTTTACAAACCAAATTTCTTTCATAGATCCCAATGTGTTTTAATCTTTTGTATCAGCATGGCCTTGTATATATATATTAATAGTATTCAGTGACCTTTTTGTTTGCTTTACTTTTCATTTCCCCTCTTTTCACCAAAAAAATATGAAGTTAAATATAACTTTTTTATGTATAATTGAAAAAGTGGTTTTGATTTACCCTTTTACTTGAGCAAGGAGTTGATTTTATTTAAAGGCATTTTTGTTGTTAAGATATTTGGAAAAAAAGACCCCATTAGGGTCCTCTTATGCTAGGCCATTAAAAAAGGATTTTTGCATCAAATTTTGTTTGATTTTTTTCAGTCTCTTTCTGTAATCCCAGTATATCTTCATGTCTTTCCTCTGCACATTTGATCATTTGATTTCCTGATGCCAGAAGTATCAATATTGATATTAGGAGAGTCTTTTTTTTCTTTCTTCTTGGGGTTTTGTAGAGAGATAGTTAATTGAGTATGAAATGAGCAAATAGTAATTGTGGGGGTTTGATGTGATTTCGTATAAGTGTAACTTCAGTCCACTAATTAAGATTCAACAGAACTGGGAGTGTAGCCCAGTAGTAGAGTGCTTCCCTAGCATCTCAAAAAAAAAAAAAAAAGCTTAGCTTTATATAAATATGAAACTTAACATTTTTAAACTCAGGTTCTGTCTCCTGTGATTATTACTTGACTTTTAACTGTTAGACATTGACTTTTGTGGTGATTCAAGTTCCAAATTCCATAG
This sequence comes from Aplodontia rufa, assembly GCA_004027875.1. Lineage (NCBI taxonomy): Eukaryota > Metazoa > Chordata > Mammalia > Rodentia > Aplodontiidae > Aplodontia > Aplodontia rufa. The sequence continues at coordinate 34,821 of PVKS010011473.1, read as the reverse complement.
CACTTTAATTTTGAATAGGCTTGTTCTTAATGGCCCATTTTCTTTCCTTTTATACTCATCATCTTTGGCCCAAAAGTTTTACTTATTTTGTGTGTTAAACTAAATTGTTTCTGCTTTGCCCCTTTTGGGAGCTTTGATGAGGTTAACACTTTCTGTTTTGAATTTCAAGTCATAAGTAGTTAGAAGGACTTCAGTGAATATTGATACAGGTACTTTGGTTCTCTTTACTAGTATGTGTGTGCATCTGTATTTTTGTGTGTATATGTCAAGGTGGGTGGGCGTTTGTTCCTGGAACCTTAATTGCATTGCTGATGTTTTTCTGGTAGAGAAATGCAGTGTGACAATATTACATGTTTCCTTAGGAACTTTTGTGCTGCACTCTCTACTGTTACAGAGTAAACACTTTTTATGTTCTAATCATTTGTAAGAGATTTCTGTGGGACAAATAGATTGTAAATTCCAAGCGGTTGATTTACAAACATACTTCTGAAGCATAAAGCATTGCCAAACTGGAGACTGTTTAAATAGTCCACTTGGACTAGGGCTTTGTTTCAGTTCCCTGTAGTTTCCCCCGGTTTTGGTTGCCATGGAAAGCAGAGCCTGAAGCAAGGATTTAGGTGCAGGTAGTTTATTTGGGAGGTGATCCTAAGAAGCAGGGAAAGACACAGGGGAGGTAAAGTCAGTGTATCAGAATGTGTCATGAAAGTTAATGCTGATTCCGCCTCCAGATTCCTTCTTTTAAAATATAAGAGCTAGAGCATTAACAGTTGCCCTGTACTCTTTGTCCTGCGGGGGCTCAGACTCTGGGAAACAGATTCGGAATCCCAGTGGGTGAAGAAAGATGTGAAGCATAGTTGGGAGAGTAGACATTCGTTATTTGGAGGTGGCAGTAGCCTCTAGCCAGCCCCCAGCTCTAACTTCAGTTCCCTTTAGATCAAACAAAGAAGGCACATTGCCAACAGGTTACATAAGTGGGAGCATGCTCACAAGCAAATGCTCATGACCTTGAGTACATGTGCTGAAGCTGAAGTAGGGTGTTCATGACCTTGGCTACACACTAAAACATAGCCTGCAGGAAGCCTCAGCAAGGGAGCCCAACTATAGCCACCTTCCTGCCCAACGCCCCCAGGCCACGTTGTGCCCTGGGCCGTTCATGCTCTACACTTCTGAGTTACACTTGCCTTCAGACTGGGTTGGTATCCTGCTTCAGAGAAGGCCCAAGAGTACAAAAGAGACACTTGTACTCCTCACAGTGGCCATGGCTGTCATCAGAGCTGGGCTGAGGAAATGGGACAAGGGACCCTTAGAATACCTGTTGCCAACACCCAAAATGGATTGATGACATAAGTAATCAATGATGTAATCAATGATGATTCCATTTAATGGAATCAAAGACTGTATTTGTTGTAAGATCCACCATAAGTTATGCACCATTAAGAAACAACCTATACTACTGAGGAAAAAACCCATGTTGCCAAGTCAACCATGATGGCCATTAACTGTGAGATTAAATGTGGAGAAAATATGTCCTGGAATTGATGAAACACAGTATACAGTCAGTAATGTGAAGTTACATTGTGGGTCTGTATGTCCTATCATGGAAGGATATCTGAAATATATTGTGAAGTGGAAAATGCAATTATATTAATGTGAAAAAAAGGATGGATAAATTCTAGGTGTTTTCGTACTGCTTTGCTAATATTAATTCTCCCTAGCATGGTAAGATTGTTAGCAATATTTTCATGGTGAGAATTTACGTGGTACCACAAAACTGACAAAGAAAAAATAAGGAAGGAGAGGTTCAGAGAATTCATGGTTTGTTGCCTCTGTTAGTAAATCATTGACAAATAATGAAGGTCAGATCTAAAACCTCCTGGATATTGTTCAATTATTACTGTTTCTGTTGACCAAGGAGCAGCATTGTCATAAGAAGCAGCTGGTTTCTTTCAATGAATCACATACAACTATTCACTTTACATACAGAAAAGCTTTTTCCTAGGAAGTCTCCCTATCTACCCTTCTAGTTAAGATGCATCTAGCATCTTCCCCCAACCCTTGATAATAGAGGGCTTAGTGAGACTAGCTGTCTTCATTATTAGCATAGGGAGACCAATGAGATGCAGAATTTGTATTCCAAGACTTTTAGTAGATGACTTGAAAAGTATTGACTCCAAGAAAAAACATGGAGACTTCCTCTTCCATGGATTGGAAGTGTATGTCACTATTATGTCAGTGTTGGAGGAAGGGATCTTACATATCATCCAATGCAGTGCACTACCTGGGTCTGTAATCTACACAACTTAGCCTCTGAAAAGTTTTGCAGAGACTCAGTTCCATTACATGCAGCTCATTCCAGTTATGAGTTTTCAAATTGTTAGAAGAGCCTTATTTTAATGATGAAGTCTGCTTGCTTTAACTTCTATCCATTAGCCCTAGGCCTCCCTTATGAAGTAGAGTTAAGTCTGATGTCTTCTGTAGAGCAATACATCAAATATTTCCTCTGAAGCAGAATAGGACTGATGTCTTTTGTGCAGCAATACTTCAAATATTTGAAAATAGAAATCTTGTCTTCTCTAAGACTTTCTTTTTTAGATCAGCATTCTCAGACTTGAAACCACTGGAGAATTTTCTGTCTGTCTTCAGTAGCTCAGGGAAGTTGTGATTCTATGTAGTTTGTCCTTGTTTTTAGCTGGAGCTCAAGGAATTTTTTTATAGGTGTGTGAATTTGCTCTATGGTATTTGATATTTTTTTAAGGCTCCCATCTTTTATTGCCAGTAAAATATTTAGAAAGGAACACTAGATTTAAAAGAAATCTTTATTGTTCTTAATGTTTAATTTGTGATATAATCTCTTGCATCTTTGATGCACAGTGAATGGGTGGGCTTTTGTTTGGTATCTGCCTGTCCACTGTCAAATCACCAACACCCATCTAGCACATGGGTAGTATGCAATGAATAATATACACATATGCGTACATGTATATTTCAATTGAATATGAATATGTATTCGTACATATACATGTTCCTTGTGTTCACATCATAACTTTAATGTGTAGTTTATTTCTAATGTGCAAATTTCAGTAACTATTCTGGTATCTACTTAGAAATAGTGAGTGACTCCTAGATATTTTTGGCTATATTTGGCCACTTCCATTCCCATATAAGTAGGAAAGTTGATGGGGTTAGGGATAAAACATTATGCTACAGATGCTCCTTGGAGAGTCATTTCCTGTGAGTCACCATGGAAAGATATTTTTTATTAAATTAGAGAAAGTGACTTCAAGGGCAGCCTGTGGGGAATGAAGCTCAGCGGTTCCTGGTGCTTCACTAGAATCAGGTTGCACAGGTCTGTGGGTTTACTCCCTCTCAAGACTGTTGAATTATACCTGGAAGGGCTCGGTTCAGAGAATTTCCTAGCTATCTTTTTCTGTTTTAGTCCATTTTTGGATAGTGAATGGAGATAGGTTAGTGAATAGTGATAGCCCACACATTACTAGGAATTCAGGAGGTTTTTTGTTTTTTTTCCAACTCTTACTTTACAGAATTATTAAAGACTTTTTTTAGAAGGGACCTTGGAATCTTGGCGTCCAGCCACCATGGGATGTATCAGTCTTATATAGCACACCTTAACCTGATCATTGTCAAGGGTAGGGAACCTTGACTTTGTTTTTGAATAGCTCCAAGCCTTGCTGAAACTCAGTCAAACCTCCTGTTGAACACAATTTTTTCTTTGTATTAGTGATTTAGAGATATGAAAGGGGCTGAGTGCTATGGAGCAAAGAAAGAATTAAGATAGTTCAGATCCCCATAATGTTAACAACATAGATGGAGTCAGTACCTATCTTTCTCTCTCATCCAGTATACACTTGCTACACACAGCTCATGAATCCACGATATGTGAATGGTGATGTGAGCAGAGCAGAGGAAGGAGGAATCCTGCTGCCTGGAGTAGGGAAGGTGGACCATGAGCTTGCCCTTCAGAAGTGGGCAGGACTCATGGTTGGGAGGACTTTTGTTGATTAAGAGTTCAAAGTCCAAAAACTATTCTATAACGCTCTTGTTAAGCTAATCAGTTAGTTAAGCTTAGTCTATTTAATTAAAGAAGATATTTGTACTGAACAAATTTACCAGTGTTTCCCTCATAACTCACATCTAGAATATGGTGTTCTATCTATCCACATTTTTAATACACTAAATTAAACTTACTTCTTTAAGTACAGAGGCAGTTAAAAACAAATCCCCATACTTTGATGTAGATGTAGTTTAGTGGTGGAGCACTGAAGTCCAGGGTTCAGTTCCCAGTACTACAAAAAAGAAAAAAAGAAATGACTACTCTGAGATTTTCATGCCTTGAAAGCCACATGTAGCTCCTTTAACCAACAACCCTGGCTGAGCTCCCAACAAAGTACTATCATCAATAGCAGCCTTGTGGGGAGCCACCTTGGACATCCACCTGGCTGAGCCTTCAGATGACTCCAGCACCAGCTGGATTCTGATTGCAGTCATGTGGGAGACCCTGAGTGAGAGCTGCCCAGCCTTTCCTGAATTCATGACTCCCCAAATTATGAACCAAATAAAATGCTTGTTTAAAGGTATTAAGCTTTGAGATACTTTATTATTAGCAACAATAATTGGAACAAGTACTAAGAAATAAAGGCATTTAAAATCAAATGTATTATGTCTCTCTAAAATGTACTTTCTCCTATACTCTTTCTTGATCAGAGCCTAGACATAGTTTGAATCTCTTCTGAACAGTGAGCATTGTAATTAATGTACATATGTCCTCAAGCTATAAAATGAGGGGCAAAGGGACTCAACTGCTCAGCTTATCAAAGTCTGTTGTGTTCTTCCATTTTGTTGCCAGCAGTCATTTCACTGTATCTGAGCATACCCCTTTCAACATGCTTAACCACAGTTCAAATAATGATATTTTAATTTAAACATTACATTTCATGCAGAATGTTTTCAACGAATATATAGTGAGTTCTTACTTTATATCTGACATTATTTGATGTGCTAGACTAGATGCTGAGCTTCAAGAAAGCAAAGATTTTTGTCACCAATGCATTCCCTGTTCTGAGAATAATAGCTAATCTGCTCTAAGTCTTTGTTGAATGAATAAGTTCAACACAGTGACACACTGTGTTAGGTGGTCAGAATACAGACTCAAAATAGATTTTGTTCTTAGAAGAGTAAAGAGGTTAGAGAAAGAGCAGGAAACTGTGTTGTGGGAGAATGAATAAATTAGAGGGAGGAGTTTATCCTGAAAAAAAAAAAAAAAGAAGAGTTGCTAAAAAAGCAAAGGATGGCCTTGCAGAAGAGAACTGGTTCAACTTTGAAATAAACTGTTTTTCTTCTTCTAATGTGGTGGGTGTAGGTTACTCATTCACTTAAAATGCCACTATTAAAGAGGACAAGAAGAACTTTATGGAGGAGTTATGTACCCTGCAGATGAGAAAAATATAGATTTCATTTTGTGGCACAAACCTTTGCATAAACTGGTGCATACACAAGAGCCTTTGGTGTTTCATCTCTTTTGAGGAAGAAGAGGGTCAGAGTATGAAGATTAAAAATTCCTTCATGCTGCTATGGCATTTTTAGAATGTGAAGCTTCTTATTAGCATCAGCATTGTAGTCTCAGTGATCCATCAGGTTAAGTTTAATGCAAGTGAGAAATAGAAGCTGTGGTTCAAAGTCTCACCTTAAGTTTAGGAGGTGCAACAGCCACTTTGAGAACCAGAATGTTGCATTTTGGAATACAAAGAATCCTGCTGCCTCTGAAAGTCAGGATTACTTTTTAACCTTTTCCCCAAAAATTCTTTTCTTAAATTATCCTTCACTTTAGATTGACAGATTTTTAATTTCTTCCTTGGTTTTCTACAGCTATTAAGGGAAATCATTGACTATTTGTCTCCTATCCATATTGGAAAGACTGATTAATTAATGGATTCTTTTTCAATTTTTTTTCTCATTTTTTATTGAGAAATTTATTTGTTGAACAATTATACAAGTTTTTAACGAAATAATATAATATGTATATAGATTCTGAAGATTAGATTTACCCCCGAGTACCCCCCTAATTACCCACCCTTATCCCTCTCCTCTCCTTCCCAAAACATCTCTAAAAATGTATTAGGTTGTATAATGTTACACCTTATCTGGATTTAACACATGATAATAGACCTCCTTTCTCAATGGCCAGGGTCTAGCTCCAGCCTCCACAGATGAGTGAAGACATTCGACCCTTGGTTCTCTGGGTTATGCTGATTTCACTCAGCATAATTTCATAATGGATTCTTTTTAAGTTTTTTTTTATTTATTATTGGTGCAACATAGTCTTAATAGTGAAGAGGTTTGTTATTACATATCCATACAATCACACATGACAATGTGACTTGGACCCATTCCTTACCCAGGATTCTCCCTGCCACTCCCCAGTTTTGTACCTCCACTGCATTCACCCCAATTACAGATAATTAATGGATTCTTAATTCAACTGTAATTGTCTCTTCTAGTTTGTGCTTAATCTGAAAGACAAGTTAAACATCACAAGCCAATTTCTTAGGTGGAATACTGTGATAAGTGGTAAGAAGACTCAGTGAACTGACCCACACTACACCTGTTCATTTTCTTTTTATTCTTATCTTGGTGTCCTCAGTCACAACACCTGTTTATAATATCTATTTTTAGTAGTGACATCTTTAACTGTCCATCTTGATTTATTTTATTTACTCATAGTTAGGATGTAATCAGCACCAGGGAACCTGAAAGCTTTTCTTACAGTCCCATTTCCATTTTATTAAATTTTACTTGCCTGGTTTATTTCAAAATTGAATCTATTTTTTAGCATGACTCTCATATTAGATACATTTCCTTGGAGATATATATAGGTGCAGAGTTATAGTGCTAACCCTGATCATATCTGGTTTAATGGAATTCTTCTTAGAAAGGTATGTTCCTACCTAGGACATTATAATATCCCATAGAAACAATGCAGGTAAGATTAGAGATGGTACATTCCTGATTATGAATGTGGTGCTTTCTTGCAGGGAATAAAGGGGTGGAGATGGTGGAAATGATGGTATTTTCAGGTGTTGTTATGGTTTTCAGGTATTTTTATGTTTTAGAATTTAGCTGTCCCCCAAAAGCTGGTGTGTGCAATAATGCAAGGAAGTTTAGAGGTGAAATGATTGGGTTATGAGAGTCTTAACCCAATCAGTAAATTAATCCCCAAAAGGGATTAACTGGGTGGTAAGAACAGGCTGGTAGGTGGGTCAATGGGAATGCACCTGTGGGGTATATATTTGGTGAGCTGAGCTTAGTCTCTGTCTGCTTCCTGATTGTAATTCCCTGAGCTACCTTCCTCCACCACTCTCTTCCACCATGATGTTCTGCCTTATCTCAAGCCCCAAAGGATAGAGATGGCCATCTATGGATTGAGCCCTCTCAAATTGTGAGCCCCCAAATAAACTTTTCCTCCACTAAAATTGTTCTTGTCAGGTCTTTTAGTCACAGCACTGAAACACGACTAAAACAGGTGTTATTCCAGATGGATTTTCTGAAAGGAGAGACTATGAAGGTCAATGTACCTGGAAAATCCCAATCTTGATGCCAGCAATTTCAGGAATTTGTATGACTGTGATGAGAATGAACATACAACTGGTATTTTCTATTTATTATTATTTTTAAGAGAAATAGGGGGGAGTGAGAGAAAATCAATTTTATTTGTTTTTTCATCTGGTCTTTGTTTTCCTGACACTTAGTTGCATATGTGGCTCTGGGTTTGAACCTGAGTCCTTGTTCATGCCAGGCAAGCGCTCCAATTGCTGAGCCACCTCTCCAGCACCTCCATTTATTATTACAAGGAAAACATTTCTTCATTCTCATGTGTAAAACTTGGAAGATTTTAGAGAGGTGAAGCTGGTTTGGAGGGAATTTGTGACATCATAAAGATGTCAGAATTATTTGAGCACATTGAGAAGGATAGAGACTTTTAAAATTTAAACATTACATTGCATTTCCTTTAAACTATGCCCGATACAGGTGTGCTTTGTAACGCTGAGACCCAGTCTGTGGAGATGCAAACTGACATTCATCATACATAAATGACAGGGCAGATCTGTCACAAACATGTGATAACTATTCTTGTAGTCCTTAGGCTGTTTTCTTTAGTCAGTCTTTTCAACAAATGTGTCTTCAGACAACTGTGTTCACATCTGTGGGGATTCATACACCCCATTTTTTTCTGCTTGATTTTTGCCCACTTCCTTTTTGTGTTTTAAATGTGAAGTCAATGAGCCTGCTGATTACTAAACACCAGTGCAGCTCTTCCAGAGGACCAGGAAGCTGGACCAGGAATGCCCTGAAGGGGTAAGTCCTCCTGCTGTAGAGTCCTCAGAGGGACCCAACTCAGAAGCTAGAAACCTTGCTTGCTATTTTTGTTTTGGAATGGAACAACTGAATGAACAGACTGAAACGTTTTCTGCCTTTTCTTTCAGCTCTAAGATAGAAGCAGACATGTCCAGGCCACCTACAGCATGAGCATTCTGGTCTTGCTCACCATCATGACTTGCTATGGTCTAACCCAGATAACCTGGGTGGGAGAGGGAAGTTCTCAGCATGAATATGGCCAGAGAGAGCCATGCTGTGGCCCTGCACCTGGGAAACTTGGAAGGGTATAGGAACTGGTTAAGTCAAAAGTCCTTGGGCTGCCATAACCAGGCCAGATTACAGTGAGAAATTAATGTTTCATAGCATACTTTAATGGGGGAAAACTTTCTGAGATTACATTTTACCTGGTTGTTTCTTCTAACCCCAGGGTGGTGGTCTCTTTGGGGCCACACAGAGGACAGCCTTCCAGGTAGGCACTGCCATAGATAGCATCTTCTCCTCCCAGAAGCAGCAGCAGTGCTGCCTAGTTACTAAGCTGTAGGGTTGCACAGTTGTAAGACAGTCTTGTACCATGACTTGAAGTCTGAATATAGGTTTGTCAGGGGGAACTTTGCCTAGGATACCTGGAGAGCTGGGGCAGGAAGGAGGGAGGGATTAGGAAGTATATCAAGGAGACTGGAGGGAGGGAGTATGGGGGAATCAACTCAGAAGGAAATCTCCGGCCTCCAGGAGAAGCCCATTTAACACAGGGGTTCAATTGGGGGAAACACAGAACCATGGGGAACCCATGGGAGGGAAACCATGGAGGGAAACCAAGGCATCAGCCTTGGCTAACTATGTGAATATACATTTGTTCTTGATTGTTTGATAATGATTCCCCCTTAATTGTAAGTCCATATTCAACTAATAAATAATAGTAATAGGTTCATTATCGTTGTTGTTTTTCATTAGCTCATTTGGTGGCCAAATCTGCCCCACCCTGACATGAGGCTATCCATGGTCTTATCCCACTTAATAGAGATGTTCTTACGTCTTAATGTGTTGGGGTATAAGTTGCTGCTCTAGGTCCTGCTGGGTGTTATAGAATATATTATATGTATACACTATTACCTTTTTAAACTTTAAAGAAAACTGATAATTCTAAATATTTTTGGATTCCCAGGTTTCAGAAAAGGGACTGATGGCTTTCACCTAACAGGAAGGAAAATGTCCATGACCAGAGAAGCACAGATACTTTTGTACTTGCATTTGTCATAATTTAATATTTCAGGGACTCTAAGTGCTGTCTGGTTAAGCAGCTAAGGTCTGATGCCAGGATGTTTCTATTCTGTTATAATCAGTATGGATTATCCTGGGACAGAGAGGTCATCTGTGAACATCTAAATGCAGGAAGTCACAGAAGCAAAGTGTCTCCCAGTTGTGACTGGGTTCAGGCCATATCAGGAACAATGGATCTTAGCTGTGTTTAGAACTATGTGTTCCTTATGTTAGTTGTACAAAAGAATATCTATACTTATATGGACTATTTAGTAGATTCGGTCTAGTGCACTCCATATTGTATGAGTTCCATTCAAGTAATTTCAATACTCTTTCTACAGTTCTGAGATGTTGTGAAGGGAGGCAGCTTGAGTCGGTTAATGCTCTAAACATATGAAGCAGGTACTCCCAGGCCTGTGGAACCAAGCTCTTCCTTTTTGTTGTGTTATATAGAAAAATGTGAGGAAGATATAGTCCCATGAACCCAGAAAGCCAATCTGGCTTGCTTGCACTTAGGATAAGTGGAGAAAAATGTGACAAAGTTGAAGAAAAATTGGGTCATAACTTGGGAAGGGAGGGTCTTGAATGTGACCACTACATAGACTTTATTTTACTTTTTTTTCTTTTTTTTGTGCTGGGATCAAACCTACAACCTTGAACATTCTAAGCACTCACTGTACCCCTGAGCTCAATTTGTATATAAGTTTGGCATGTAGAATTCCATACAATGGAGTATTATTACAAATAGCTAAGTGTACTGTTTTATGCTAGATTAGCTATCTCTTCTACTATATGGTATTATGGACAAGGGGAAATAGGGGCCAAAAGTTAGGAAAATTTGAAAGAGAGAAAGTTAACAGTGGAGAAAAATATTTATTATATCTCTTTTTGTATGTGTGCAATTTGAGAATAGATTGTTTTTTTGTGGGGGAACCACCATGGCCCATCTCATGGACTGAAGGGCTATAAGAACTCACTTTGAAAGCCATTACTCTGTGAAAGGATGTGTTACTGCAGGTCTCTGCTCACAGGAGTGGTGTGATCAGGGCTCTAGGAGGACGAATTTGGTTACCATGTATGGGATGCTTTTGTGTGGGGAGAGCCCCATGTTTGGCAAGCTAGGCAGGAACTATTGTAGTCATCCAAGCTAGAAATAGTCATTGCCACCTGAACCAGTCAGGTAACAGGAGGAATAGAAAGAAAGGAAATGCCGGCAGTGCAGACTTTAACATCTTAGATGCATTTGATTGCTTCTGCCGCTTTCATTTTATTCTTTGAGGTCACTTCTTAGTTGATAAGAAGGAAGACCCAATTAGAAGGAATTGTCTAATAATAGTCTGGGTTTTCTAGGATTTTCTCAGGGTACAGGGCAGAGATTTGAGAATAGAAGGAGAGAGATCTGGGTCATCTACCTGAAACTAGTACAGATCTTCTGTACTCAGATCTCTCTCCAACTCACGTTCAGCCCAGACTACTTCTGTTTTTGTACTTACCCTTTAACTCTGATTATTTCCCTTACAAATTTATAATTTAATATAAATTACTTAGAAATCTTTTTGCAGACCCAAAGCGTACACCCTTTGCCATTTCTGTACCAATTATTTCACGCTACCGTTACCTTTAAATTGTCATTTCTCCCAGCAAATCAGGGGGCCAAGGCAGTAGGATTGTAAGTTTGAGGCCATCCTAGGTAGCATAGCAAGACTCTGTCTCAAAATGAAAAATAAAAAGGGCTGGGAATGTAGCTCAGCAGTAAAGTGTGTGTGGGATCAATCCCCAGTACTGCAAAAAACAAAACAAAAACTTTCTTCTACAGTCTCATTTTCAGCCTTTGCATTTGTCTTCATCTTATCTAGATACAGAGGTTACTAGGACTAGGAAGAAATTTACCAAATTTTATTTAGAATCTGTAGAGTTATTGATAGCTCTCTCCTTCTCAGTGATTAAACTGGGCCATCCCATTCTAATTCCTATGTATCTCCTCAGGCCTCCAGATGACTCCTTGGCCTGTCTGTAACTTTTCTTTTCTTCTTGCTCTTCTTGTTCCTGTCCCTGTGCCCCCTCCCCTGTCCTCCACCTCCTCCTCCTTCTCCTCCTTCTTCTTCTTCTTCTTCTTCTTCTTCTTCTTCTTCTTCTTCTTCTTCTTCTTCTTCTTCTTCTTCTTCTTCTTTTAGAGAAGGATAGCAGGAGAGAGAGAAAGAGAGAATAAATTTTTATTGAGTTTTTTCACATGGCTTTCGTTGCTCTGACACTTGGTTGCGTACATGGGTGCTGGGGTTTGAACCCGTGTACTCGCGCATGCCAGGCAAGCGCCGAAACTGCGGAACAACCACTCCAGCCCCTTGTCCTTCTTCTTTTTAAGAGTGAGGGACAGTGAGAGAGAAAGAGAGAATCAAGTTTATTTATTTTTTCATGTGGCTTTCATTGCTCTGACACTTTGTTGTGCATGTGGTACTGGGGCTTCGAGCCCCCATCCTTGCACATGCCAGGCAAGCACTGTAACCACTGAGCCACCGCTCCAGCCCCTATAACTTTTAATGTTATTGACTGTTAGGATGATTTTGGATACATGTAGCAGAAAACCTAAATCAAAGAAGCTGCATAAAAGAGGTATGGAAGTAGGGCATTTCCAGAGTGGCTTAATTCAGTGTCTTGACACTCCCATGAAGGACCCAGCTTACTTAGTCCTTCCTCCCTGCCAATGTCAGCATTCAACTTTTCCCCAAAACATTTCCCAGGGTCCCAGTGGCAAGGACTGCATCATACGGACTTGTCCAAGCTAATACATAACAAGAGAATGGGCTTACCTACCCTACGCACTTAAGATTTTTTGTTATGAGCTCAATAACTTCTCCTCCTCTTCCATTCTTTCCATTTCAACTCACTCAAAAGAGAGAGAGTGAGAGAGCGAGAGAGAGAGAAAGAAAGAGAGAAACAATTTTTATTTAGTTTTTCACGTGGCTTTCTTTGCTCCGAGAGACTTCGTTGTGTACCTGGTGCTGGGGAAGTGTGGCAATCACCCAGCCACCACTCCAGCCCCCACTTTTTTTTTTTTTTTTTTAAAGAGAGAGGGACAGTAAGAGAAAGAGAGAGAATCAATTTTATTTAGTTTTTCAGGTGGCCTGCAGTGCTCCACGGCTTCGTTGTGTACATGGTGCTGGGGTTTGAACTTGCATATTCACGCATGCCAGGCAAACACTGGAACCCCTGAGCCACCGCTCCAGCCCTCAACTCACTTTTGACGCTGCTACCAAGCTAGCTGTCTTTAAAACCCTTGAGTTTCCTACTCCAGATAGGGTAACGCAGATGAGCTTTTATGGTAGTCAGGAGTGTCTCCAGAACCCTCTCCTTCGCATCTTCCAGAACCTGTTGGTACCTGCTGTCCAGGGAGCCCTGTACCTGCAGGTAGTGTCCCTAACTGACATGCCTGTCTCACACTGGCTTTCTCTTTTTCATGTGGCAGAAGCCCAAATATAAACTTCCAAAGCCCAGAGCCAGTGTCTTCCTTTCTCTAGAATCCCTCCACTTCCCCGTTTTCCCTTTGTTCCTAGAACTTCATTCTCAGTGGCATGATGAGGACTTGGTTCATTGTATTACAGGTTTGACCTTGTTAAAAGCCGGCTCTTTGTTTGATGCATCTTGAGGTCCTGGAGCATCTTTGTTCTATTTTAGCACACACTCTGGGGTTGTAAAAGGTTGCATTAAAGGAATGTGGTGTGTGTGTGTGTGTGAGAGAGAGAGAGAGAGAGAGAGAGGAAAAGCTTAAATTGTAGTCCGTATTCATTTTCTGGACTTCTTTTGAAAATTTCTTACATACTCTAATATACTGGACTCCACAGGGAAGGCCTTTTCAAGTTCATCTTTAGCAGGGGACCAGTGGCTTAAGGTTCCTTCATTATAGTTGATAGAGGTTGTATTTCAAGAGAGAGATGCAGATTGTGCTGGAGATATCCAAGTTAGTTTTTAACTAGGAAAAATCTGAGAATGAATTAAATGGTGACAAAAAGATCCCTTCTTGGAGACTGTACAGACCTTCTCTTTTGGTCTTTATGTCTGCTTTATTAAAGTAATTCTTATACATAGCAAAAATCAATATCAAAAACTATGAAATAGAATTTAGAGAAAAATATTTAATGTTGGTCTTTGCCGGGGGGGGGGATTTTTTTTCTCCTGGGCACATAGAGAAACATGAAAAAGATCTTTCTATACATGCTGTTTTGTAAATTATTTTTAACCTAATGCATTGCATCCACCAGTTAGACTTCATCATCATTGTTTCAAAATTCAGTCAGAATTTATAATCTGAATTGTATAAATGTTAAGTATATAACATAGCCACCTCCCAGATCAAGATATAGAACAATTCTAGTATGACAAAAGCTTTCTATAGTTTTCATGGTGGTGGGACAGTTCTGAATCTTTTGCTGGAAATGACATAAATCCATATATATGCAATTCTGTGAACTGCATACACTATACATTCTTGCGTATTTAATTTCAAATGCGTACAAAATGAGTGCATACAAAAGCTAGTGAGTTTCTAAACTCCATAGTCCAGTCTATTGTATTGTGCCTCATGTTAATTTCCTGTTTTTGTCCATGGATACATGTAAGGTGTCACCTTTGTGGGGGCTGGGTAAAGGGTACAATTAATTGCTCTGCCCCGTTTTCACAACTTCTCATAAATTAATAATTACTTATAAAATTAAAAAAAACTACCTCATAGCTAAACCCTGACCATTGTGAAAGGTGATCAGCTCTCATGTAGTAAACCCTGAAAATGTGTAGTGACATAAAACCTAAGGCATTCTTAGAGATATACTGGGAAAGAGGGGGAGAGGGGGAGGGACAAGGGTGGGTAATTAGGGGGGGCTTCAGGTGGTAAATCTAATTTTCAGAATATAAATATATTGTTTTGTTGGAAAAAAAAACTCCCTCATGCCTGTTTTATTGTTTTAATGGATGGTTATTGTATAAGTACACCTTCAATTATTTAATTAGTTTTCTACTCATTTAGGTATTTTCTGGTTTTTTACTAGTACAAACAACTTGGTGATAAACTACCTTTTATGTATTTTTCTTTTTATTTTTTAATTTTTAATTTTTGAACAACCATACAAGTTTTTAACAAAATAATATAAAATGTGTATAGATTTTGGATATTAAAATTACCCCCAGGAGTGCCCTCCCCAATTACCCACTCTTATCCCTCCCTTCCCCTTCCCACAATATCTCTAAAAAAGGATTATGTTGTATAGCATTACATCTTATCTAGATTTAACACATGATAATAAACCGACTTTCTCACTTGCCACGGTCTAGTCCCAACCTCCACAGATGAGTGGAGACAATCGACCATTAGTTCTCTGGGTTAAGCTGATTTTACTCAGCATAATTTCTTCCATAGCCATCCATTTACCTTCAAAGGCTGCAATATCATTGTTTCTAATTGCTGTGTAAAATTCCATGGTATAAATGTACCACAGTTTTTGGATCCATTCATCCAGTGAGGGA
>PVKS010011473.1:0-19559 GCA_004027875.1 Aplodontia rufa | reverse complement strand
ATGTCACTATAATGTACTGATTCTAAATCCCCTGGAAAGATACCCAGAAGTGGAATAGCAGGGTCGTACGGTGGGCTCATCCCTAGTTTTTTGAGGATTCTCCACACTGCTTTCCAGAGGGTCACTACAAGACTCTTGAGTTTCATTTTTGCTGGCTACATACTACTTTTAAGATCATGCATTACATAAAATGAGTTGAACCGTGCTATAGGGATAATTAAATTCCCCCCAGAGAAAAGGGATTTCAGCAAAATTGTCATGTCTGGTTTTTCCATTTGCCTCTTTCCAAAAGTCCAAGTGTGTTGAACCCTGAGCCAAGGAATAGACGACATAAATGAAAGGTAGCCTAATTCCAAACCAGGCCATTGCATTATTTCTCAAGGGTAAATATGTCTTGAAAAGATTCATTCATGGTAAGGTACATGGCAAACTTAGCTCTATAATCTTATTTAGATGATAAAGCCATTTGATCAGTATGCTGTTTCCCTGGTGGTGTTCCTGCTGATTTCTGATGATTTTGAGGAGACCAGCCTCGACACAGGTTGAGATCACGAGGTGGAACTATTTTTGGTAAATCATGCATTATCTGAGGGTCATTTTCCATTTGGGCACAGCAGGTACCTTATTCTCTAGCAGTTGATGAAAGTGCTTTGTCTTGTTTTGTTGACAAGTACTCAATTCCCTTATTTTCTTTTACTTAAGATTGTGTCTTTGATCATCAAAGCTTGGTGACAAATAATAGACTTATAGACACTCAGACACATGGTAGGATTATAATGAAGAGCTCCTTGTTTCTCAGTCATCCAGCAAAGAGGACTTACACTTTTCAATAAGATCAGTGTCAAGCATGCTGTGTTTATCTGTGTAATTTTTGAATAAAAATTTGTTGCATTGAATGATACTGGTGTTTCTCAAAGGAGGCCCCGTATTGAAGTGGTCAAATGTATGTTTTCAAATAAAAATATGCTCTCACATTAACTTATTTCCCATTGTTTCCAAGCTTAAACTCTCAGCTCCAGCTAAGAAAATTAACTTGCTCTCAGATTCCAGTTTTAGGCCTATTGTACAGTGTCTCCTTTCCTGTAGCTCCATCACATTCTGTCTCTTCCTTCTTTCAGACTTTGCTCTTCTCATTTTATCCATGTGACTATTTATAGGCTAAACTGAGAGGATGCCAACAAATATTAGTATTTGTTTTATGCTTTTTATTTGCGCCACATATAATACTTATGAATATCTTATGTAGGTATGTTCAACTATGTATTTGGCTAAAATTCCAAAATTTGACAGCAAAGCAAATAGGTATGAACTTTATGAATTTGCCATCAGTTTATATAACAACTAATTATTTAAACACCCACTTCTGATCAGAACTGGGAACAAAGGCAAATACTTGCCTTGATTGGATCAATAAACTATGGAGAAGTTAATCTCCTGTCTCTTTATAACAGGCTTAAAATTTTGTTCAATGACTAGTTTTCTTTGAAATAGAAACATAATCAGAAATATGATTAATGCTCTAAGTATTTGTATTGTAGGGTGAATCAGATTGGGTATTAGACTCGTCTGTGCCTGTAAGTATCCTTAATGTTTTTTTTGCATGTTTTTAATTCTCTCATATTCTGCTGCTTCTTAACTATTCATACATTTAAGATACCATTACATAGCACATTAAATTATTTGGTAAACTTGAGGGCTGAATCAGTACCCATCAAGAGAAAATGTTCTGAAGTCTCCTTGCATGGTTGTTTTTTGTTTTTGTTTTTGTTTTAAAGAGAGAAGGACAGTGAGAGAGAGACAGAGAGAATCAGTTTTTATTGAGTTTTTCACAACGGCTTTCGTTGTTCTGATACTTAGTTGGGTATGTGGGTGCTGGGGCTTGAACCCGCGTACTTGGGGGTTTTTTTGTTTTTTTTTTTTTTTTTGTTTTATTTTAAAGAAAGGGGGCAGTGAGAGAGAGAGAATCAATTTTTATTTAGTTTTTCACATGGCTTTCGTTGCTTCGAGACTTCGCTGTGTATGTGGTTTGAACTCCCATACTTGTGCATGCCAGGCAAGCACCTTAACTGCTGAGCCACCTCTCCAGCCCCCAACCTATGTACTTTTGCATGCTGGGCAAGTGCCATAACGGCTGAGCCACCACTCCAGCCCTGTTTTTGTTTTTTAACCTTTGAAAGTCTCTTCCTTTTTTGACCCTAGGACAGTGTAATATAAATTGTCAAGCTGGAATGTTTCCTATTTAGCTCCCTTTTTGGGAGCTTGCAGGTGATACTAATGATGATTCTCCTGCTTGAATTGAATGCCCCTGTCCTCTTCAGTCTCCGTTTTAACCTTGAGCAGTGACACCCCCTCTCAGCTGGGCCCCAGTTTGCAGGCGTCTGCCAGCTTGGCCTGTTATTACTCTGTGAATCATTGCTGGCCTTATTAAACTATTTTGGGCAGCAGCCTTTCCATTCTCCTCCTGTGAACCGTGAAGACGGGCTTGAAGCGGCAGCCTCAGGTCCATGTGGGATTTGAATCTGAAGGGAAAACGGTTCACTGATTCCTAACACTACATCCTACCTCACAGAACTGCGGGGTGGGGTGCTGGTCTGCGGAGGCCACTTTGTGACTTGAATTTTGTTTGTTTTATAAAACCATCTCAGAAAAGTCTTTCTTGACTATGTAGCATCTGCTTCAGTGTAAGGTAGTGCGTTGTCAGTTTGGGCTGCTATAACACAGTGCCACAGACTGAATGGCTTATAAACATCAGACATTCATCTCTCACTGTTCTGAAGGCTGGAGTCCAAAATCCTAGCACCAGCAGGTGTGGAGTTTGGGGAGGGCTTGTGTTTCCTGCTTTGTAGATGGTGCTTCTTGCTGTGTCCTCTTTCCTAAGGGCACTAGTCCCATTCCTAAGGGCTTTATCTTCATTATCTAACCACCTCCCAAAGTTAACTGGTAATTAGGTTTCAGAATGTGAAGTTGGGGGGACATAAACATCACACTGTAGCACCCTCTTTTTTTCTTTCATTTTCTCTGTCTCATTCACCATCCTGGTTGTATTGGTGGTGTCCTCTCACTCTTGAATTCAAACCTACCTCAGCTCTGCAGTCCCACAGTATGAACCTTGGCCATGAAAAGCAGCAAAGGACAAATCAGAAGGTGGCCAGCGGCAGGGGCAAGAGACATAAAATTCAGTTGCCAACGCTTTAATTGAGAAAAAGGCACCCAACCTCACAGGGTAGCATAAGGACTAATCAAGATAAGACATGCAAGAACTGGTTGATGGGAAAACCGACCAGGGGTTAGAACCAATCTATAGAGAAAGTCCTCTGGCCTTTATTAAGGAGAAATTATAATTCATCTGGTCTGAATGTTTCATTGTATTGATTTGCCACTGAGACTCAATGACTCGTTACTGTATGTGGAAGAGCAGGGGCAAGAACCCACATTTTCCAACTCCTGCAGTTTTTATTTTAACACACATAGATTTGCCATGCATTGCAGGCTTAGAGCCACATCTGAGCTGTTCCCATCTCTTTGATGGAATTATTTATTATTCATCAGAAAATACTTTTTCTATATGCTGTTTCGTACTTTTCTTCATTTTCTCACCCATTTTTTAAAAAAAGGAAAGAGTGTATTAGTTTCCTGTTGCTACTGTAACAAATTAACCTAGTGGCTTAAATAGCATAGTTTTCTTGCCTTACAGTTGTGGAAGCCTAGAAGCAGGTGTCAGCAAGCTTCTGTGGAGAATCAGCTCCCTCCTGTCTCTGTCTCTAGCAGGCTCCTATCTGTTAGGCTGGCTGGGGGCCCGGCTTCAGCCAGGCCACATGGCTGAACTGTCATGTTGGGGGCGGGACTTCAGTCAAGACAGAAGGCCATGCCTGCTGGCAGAGCCAATCAAGAAGCTGGCTGACAAGCTCCAACGGATTGATGGATCTACCAGCCAATCTCTGAAAGGCCAACCCCATCAACTCTCCCATTTAACCAATAAAATCAGTTGCCTGGGGAAGGTCCAGTGCCATTTTCCCTGCACACTGTTTCCCCTGCTGGCCGTCACTTCCTGCACCTGCCCTCCTTGTGGCAGAAGAGGTGAATTTGGCCCAGGAGTCGCCAATCCCAATAAAGGGTTTGCTCAGCTGTTCTTAAGTCTGGCTACCTCTTTGAGCATCCGCAGCTGGATTTATACTCATGGTTTCTGATTTTTACACTATCATGCCTTGTCTTTAGCCTATTCCTACCTCCATGTCCTCCCCTCCTGCTGGCATCAGTTGCCTCCTGCTGCTCTGGTGTCTCCCTCTTACAGGACC
Source organism: Aplodontia rufa (assembly GCA_004027875.1). Taxonomy (NCBI): domain Eukaryota; kingdom Metazoa; phylum Chordata; class Mammalia; order Rodentia; family Aplodontiidae; genus Aplodontia; species Aplodontia rufa. Next base: position 15,264 of record PVKS010011473.1, on the reverse strand, counting down.
CTTATGATTAGATTGGATCCATCTGGGCAATCCATTCTAACCCTCCCATCTCCAGGCTTTAATCTAAGCCTAGCTGCAAACACCCTTTTGCAATGTAAGGAGACATCAGTGGTTCTGGGGATTGAGACGTGGATATATGTGGAAGCCATTATCCTGCCTACGACAGACACCTGCCTTCCCACCCAGGATTCCCAAATTACCTCTTTTCACCAAAAGTTCTGAATTTTTCCAAATTAAATCACATTTTTCAGTCTGTTCATGTACATTTTTCTAGCCAGGCACTCTCCTCACTCTGTGCCCGACAAGGAACACCTCCTTTTAGAATAGACCTATTCTAGAAATGGAAGATGCTCGCACCACGCACTCCATGACTGTTCAAGCTTGTCAGCTTACCCTGATGTGAAGGAGGCGATGGTTGGGGACGGAATGTCTGGGGGCATTCTGCCTTCCCACAGCTCATTTTCTGCCTCTGAACATGTACTTCCTGTGAGAATGTTAAATAATTTTTGGAATTAAAAATAGTTGTCTTCACATTGAATTTGGCATTTGGATTGGGAAGAGGTTTGCTTTCTTGGTTTTGGATATTGGTCATATTTGAATTATTGTTGGTAGAAATCTCATTGGTGAATTCATTTAATCAGAAGACCATCATCTAAACCCAGGAGCCTCAGCATTAGACCTTCAAGAAGCTGGACCCCCTTGGGACTGGGCAAAGCCAGAGGAGTATTTTGTGTAAATACTGGACCTTATCTTCCATTAGATTTTCAAGAGGTTAGTGACCCAAGAAAGGTTAATGACTACTGAGTTGAAGGCAGGTGGATTGTGTTCCATTTCCCCCTCAGGTAAAAGGAAGTGTAATGCATGTATTTTTTTTTTTTCTTTAATGTGTGATCTTTTTTTAGCAGCAACTCTGCTTCCCCCATTCATATTGAAACAGACCTCCTACTGAGGCTCCCACTGTCAGCAATAAAAGGTGATTCTGTTTCTGCTGGCACTTTGTGAAACATCTTTAGAACAAGATATGGGAAACCTTTGTTAAGTGTAATCTGAATCTTGGATAGGCAGTATATAATTTGTCTGTTTAGACAGGAATTAAAAATAAAATATGTTGCATCCCCCCTGTCCCCGCCCCTACAAGCACCAGATGTTTTGTTTGCAAAATTTTTTTCTTTGGGTACATGTTTCTTTGGAACTGAAGAAGTTAATTTCCTTCAGTGTCTTGCCCTGCTTTTCCCCAGACCTTTGAGCATTATCCTTTCCTCTAACTCTTTAGCTTCCCTCATAAGGAAAAACAGCACTAGCTTGGCCTTTACCTTTCCCTATCCCTGACCCTGTCCCTGTCCCTGTCCCTTGCCTTATGCAAAGAGATAAAGACGAATTTTGGGGATTCCCTTAATGTCTTCATATTTATAGCCCTGGGACTTAACAATAATAAAGAAATATTGTATAAGCATAAGGCAAAAATATATGAAATGTAACAATTTGTTAATTGAGTCATTCCATAAAATTTAAAGCTTAGTGAGCAAAATATAAATGACCAAAGGTGATAATTTTTGCTTTTGGAATCAGAAAGGTTTTTAAAACAGGTGCAATTTGAAATCAAGCTTGGATGTTTGCTAAAAAGGGATGCAGTAAGGTTCAGTGATCAACAAATCCGCTGTGGAGCACCAGGCAGAGGGAGCGTTACCTTGAACATACATTGGATAGAATCTTCTTTCTTGATGGATTCTTGTTCTCTTTCTCTTTCTCCCCACCCCCCTCTTTCTCGTATATATATGTGTGTGTGTGTATTTGGAGATAATTTTGGAGATAATTATTCCTTTGGCATTAATTAGGACATATACAAATTCTCTTTCAAAACTGTGGGACATTATGCAAAAATAATGTTTAGCTATTAAAACACTGATTTTTTTGACAAAACTGTTTTTTGTTCATTTTTATTTAGAACAAGGACTTAAGTCTCATTTGATCCAAATTAACCATTTTATCTATAGGAAAAGATGAGATGGGATAATCTTTATAGCATTATGCAGCTATTAATGACAAAGTTGGTGATAAAATTCAAAATTACAGTTGTTGATCCAGTGATCTTTCCTTACACCTGATGGCCTGTGTTGCATAGAAAGAGAAAAGGTTGAACAAAACAGATTTCATACCTTGTATATTGAACTACAGTGAGAAATACTTGTATGCCCACCAGCATGACTAAAGTCTAAAAGACGGAAATACCAAGTATTGACTTGGATGTGGAGCAATTGGAGCTGTCGGGCCTGGCTGATGGAAGTATCAAAAGGTACAGCCAGTTTGGGGAGCAGCCTGGCAATTTAAGTAGTTAAATATATCAAGTTCTGCTCCTGCAATTTTACCCTAGAGAAAGATCTATATACAAATTTTCATAACAGCTTTATTATAACAAGTTAAAAGTGGAAACAACTCATGTGATCATCAACTGGGGAGCAGATACACTGTGATGTATACACACACACACACACACACACACATGAATACTAGTTACCAAGGAAAAGGAAAAGACCATTGATACAAGGAAGAAAGTAGAGAAATTTACTGAGAGAAAGAAGTCAGACCCCAGAACAGTGTATATTGCATTATTTCATTCACATGAAGCCCCACAGGTAAAGCTAAAATCAAAGGGGGGAGGGTCAGAGCTGATTGCAAAAGAGCATGAGAGAGCTTTTGGGTGAGGTGAAATTTTGTTTGTTGATTGAGATGGTGATAACATAGGCATGCACATTTGTTCCAAACTCATCCAACTGTTCACTTAAAAGGAGTGCATTTTATTGTATAAATGTGTAAATATTTTATTGTATAAATTATACCTCAATAAAAGTGATTTTCTAAAAAAGAAGATAGTGATAAACTAAGGGGTTGAATAGCAAATCATAGTTGGTATAAAACATAATTTACTCTTACCATGTCATTGAATTTTCTCTGGTCCCATTTTCCCTCTCGAGTCTGTGGTCCTTCTGTTACTGTCCCCTTGCCACTTGTCTGAGCACACAGATATAACTACAAGCAAGTGTCTCAGTGAAAAAAACTGAACAGTCTGCCCATACACATTTCCATGAGCAAGTGACTTCTGTGCTAAAGATATTTTGCCAACTTAAGCAGCAATCATGGATTCTCATGATTCAGTTATTAATTCTTCTTTAGTTACCAGAATTTTACTAGCATAACTATATATGCAAATAAAATACCCAAGAAATGCCAAATGCTTTTCTGTTCTCCAGAGGAAGTTTAGAGGATATGTAGACTGAGTAGGTTTGAATTTATTGCCATATTTTCTGCTAAAAAATCTAAAAATAAAAACGTTGGCTTCACAATCAGTATTCTGAGTCATATTTTAAATCCTGTAAGCCTGTAGCTCTGAAAAATGCTATTCAGAAAACTCTAAACTGCACACAAAATGTATCTGCCTTTTGCCAATTCCCCTGCCGCCTTCTGTCTTCAGAGTTTTCTCTGGGTGATGTCTAGGATCAGAAATGAAGCCTGTGCATCCCAGACATAAGGAGAAAGCAGCTCTGCCCCTCACTAGGTGACTCTTCCCCCCAAGAGCTCTCACTTGTCTGGTGCCTGAGGGTGACTGAGTCACTCTTGAAAGCTAAGGCTCACCATGGGAAATCTAATTGAATAAAAATAATTAGTGCCTATTTCCATTCAAGATTGTTCCCCTCCTCAATAAAGCAAAATAATGCCAACAGTCTTCTTTGTCGCCATGTCAGCTACGTTGCTTTCACTCGTTGCACTTATTCATGTATCAAGAATTTATTGAGTACCTGTCATATCATATGACAGGTATTTTGCTAGGCAGCAGAATATAGGAATGAAAAAGAACAGTGTCTGTCCTCCAGGGGCTTCAAATTCAGTGAGAAGACAGACGTGCACACAAGTATCTTTATTATGATACAGTTTCCAGAGTTAAGTGTGTGTAACGGCAGCCTGGGGGGCTCCTGCCTGGGAAGGCTAGGAAAGAATGGATAGGTGGCCTCCCTCCTTTGAGCTACAAGCTGTGTGGTGGCCTCTCTGCTATGCGCAGAATGAAAGTGGGAAGAGTGCTCCAAAGACCCTGACATAGGCTGCGGGAACTGCAGGTGGATTAAGTGTAGCTGGAAGGTGAAATGTGAGATTTGCAGATATGGGAATTGAGGCTTGTGTTTAGCACAGAGGACCTGAGACTTCCTTGTAAGTTGGTATCATGCCATTTAGTAATCTCTAATCATTCTTCCCCCTCCTCCTCCTTGCCCTCCTCCTCCTCCTCCTCACCCCTGCGTGCATGGTTCTGGAGATTGAACCCAGGGAACTCTACCAGTGAGCCACACCCCCAGCCCATTTTATTTTTAATTTTGAGACAGGGTCTTGTTACATCACCCAGATGTCCCTCAAGCTTACAATCATCCTGCCTCAGCCTCCTGAGTATCTGGGAGCCACAAGCCCCCATGCCTGTAATCATTCCTTTTAATCATCTGGAAAGCTTTTTAAAATGCTTATACCTAGATTGTAGGACTGTCGACTGAAATCTTCAGGAAGAGGACCTGAGCATGTATTTGGCTTTAAAATGCCCACAGATGATTCTAATGTGCACTCAGATTGCCTGCTATTTGTAGGTAATGAACATCCACTGAAGAAATCTGAGCATTGCCATGACATGACCTGACAGGTTTCAACAGAAAACTAGGAAGCTCTTTATGCAGTGGCATCCAGCTTGTCAGCACTGCTTCTGTAGGTGCAAATAGTCACTCTGCTTTTCCTTAATTCTGGCCACCTTGGGGGACGTTTTCTGGATGACTCGGCTCCCAGCACCTTCATGTACCCAGCCTGGCCTGGTGCTCACCTCGTGCCAGCTAAGTCTGCGTCTGCATCACGCCACCGAGTGAGGCTGGTGACCTCTCATGCTAGCCATTGAGGGATCATTTCAATGAGAAAGAGTAAGTCTTATCTTTCTAACTTTAGGCATGCCATCCTGCCTTAAAAGTAATCCATGGAAACCGCAACAGCTATTCTTGGCATCCTTTTTCAGCTCACAAATATGGATTAAACAATGGCTATGATTTGTGCATGTCACACTGTTGGAGACTAAGCCCAACATGATGCCAGAGAAAAGAATTAGTGGTAAACAACTCTAAGAGGCCCAGCTGGCTTGTAATTAGCAAACTGCCTGACCCATGACTAAGCTATTTGGCTGCTCATTTTTTACAATTGGTTGAATGTGTTTGCGCTGTATCCCTATTGGTTGTTGTAACAGATAAATACCGGGCGTATGGAGGGAGAGATATAGATGACTCTAGTAGATGACACTGGTGAGAGGAGACCTTCCTTTGCAGGCGGCAGAAACGAGACAGAGTAGTAGCCACTAGTCAAGAAGCAGCGGCAGCGGCAGAGACAGAGGAGAGCAGCAGCGGCAGAGGCAGAAGAAGAAAACCTGACATGCAGGCAGTAAGAGAGGAAGAAAAGCCTCGGAAATAGAAATAGGGACTCTAGTGCGGCAGTAGAAACGGGGACTCTAGAGAGAGAAAATGTGAATAGCCTTGACTCTAACTGCAATATTTTAAGGCCTTGCCTCTAAAAGAGAGAAGGCGGAAGCACTTGGAGGCCTTTAGCTGCAGCAAAGGGAGAAATGAAGCGCTTGGAGAACTCAGGGCCAGTGGGTCTACTTCATTCCCAGTCAACCGCCGAATGAGAGCCATCTGGTTCCTGCCGGCTGGGACCAGACATCACACCAGCCAGCTCCCTGAACTCTAGCAACATGAAAGTGTGAAGGAGAAAGCCTGACTAAAGGTGCCACCAGCAGTACCCCACTCCTCTCCCTGTGATTCTGTGTGCTACAAACGGTGAAAGAGAACAGCAGTGAAATGCTCCAGTCTGAACTGGAACTGCCCAATGCATTTTCTGCCCTGAGAGGCTAGAGACAGCTCTTGCAGGAGGGATCTCCTCCTCAGTTTACCTTGAGGGGGAAAGCCATCCCTGTAGAACTCTGTGAAACATTTCAGTGCCTCTTGCTTCCAGCAGGCCTGCCCTCTGGCCACTTGGAAGGCAAATTTTGTTATTAAATGAGTGTATTAGCAAGGAAAGATGGGGCCACCACATCGTGCCTAACAGTCTTTGGGCTGGAAGTAGCATAGTTCTTCTATTCTTGAAAAGACCTCCAGACACTTGTTACTCCAGGTAAGCATCATCCACAGCATTCCAAGTCTTGGATAACAAATAATAAAGTCACATAGAGTGCTTGTGTTAGCCCAGAAGCTCTCTGCATGTTGTAAGGGCTTATAGAGGGGAACTGTTATCCTGCCTGTAGGTGGTAGAGTGTAGCAGATTCATCTCTGTCTCAGTTGTTGGATCCTTTTGGTCCAAAACTGTGCTCTCATAACATTTAAAACACCTAAATCTGTGGTCATACCATTCAGGAAACTTTAATGTTTTCTGAATGTTAATTATATGCATTAATTCTATTGTGCCGTTACATTGTAAAGAACAGAGACTCAGAGGAGAACTGCTGAGCTTCAAGGAGACAGCCGGATGTGTGCATAGGTTGGGAGCTTGACTCCATGAGCTAAATGAGGAGAAAAAGGGCCTGCCAGACATCACAGACCTTTCTACTCTACCATTTGATTGCTGGGCTGCCCGTTTGGGCCTCAGGATGGCTGGTTAAGTAGGAGATAATTGATGTTACTAAAACATTTAAAAATGGAATTGGCTGCCTCGGAGAGTAAAAAGTTGCCCATCAGAGTAAAATTGGCCTACAAATTGGGCAGGCAGTGAGGAAATATTTACTAAATAAATGTTACCATGGTAATATCGGGAAGAAGCTCAACCAGATGATGGCAGTTCTTGGAGTTAGTGATTCTGTGTAGGAATCTATGCTAGGTACCATAGGACTAGGAAAGTCAGAACTTCAGGAGAACAAGTACAAAAACATACAGTGGGCTGCAACGGGGGTGGGTGCTCGGTGGTAGAGCACCTGCTTAGCATAGGTAAGGTCCTGGGTTCCATCTCCAGCACTAAAAGTAAAGTATATAGGGGATAGATTCTCACTGCCTTTTCCCATCTTCATTTTATTTTTAAGTAATATATCATCTTGAGTATATTCTCATCATATAAATGTCAACAACACAGAAAAATTTAAAGGCCATATGTAGCTTCCTGCCATCTCTTTGGGTATTTCCTTGTGATCTTTATTTTCAGTGTGCTTTCATGTAGCTCTGTGTGCTTATATTTAGCATTCTTCTCTTAGCTATATTTTTTGTAGGAAATGTTCACTGTATAAACAAGTGCATTCAACTTTTCTTCCTATGGAGGTTGCATATACACATTTTTCACAATTTGAAATGTTGAGTGAAGGGATTGGAGTGGTGGCGCCATGGTTACAGCACTTGCCTAGCATGGGCCCAATGGTTTGAGCACTTGCCTGGCATGCATGAGGACGCGGGTTGGAATCTCAGCACCACTTACACAACAAAGTGTCAGAAACAAAGGCCAGATGAAAAAATAAATAAAATTGATTCGTTCTCTCCCTCCCTCTCTTTTAAAAAAAAAAAAAGAAATATTAAGTCAAAAGGTGAGAACATTTTATAAAATTTTGGTACAAATGGTTGGAGTTATCAAATTTTTATCAACGTATGCTATTCTCCACAATATATCTCAACATTGTTGGTCCTTTGCTGGGTATTGATATTTAAAATTGTTTTTTTTCTTCATTTTTAAGTGAAAATAGTATCAGAAATGGGATGAAGGAAGAGAGGGTTTTATTGGAGAATTGCAGGGTACAGCTCATAGAGTTCCAGGCAGGCAGCAGGAAGCAGAGCTGTGACTTGGGTGGGGAGTGCTCAGACCTGGCAGGGAGAAAAGTTGTCCCTTTTCCCACCAACCCATCTTGTTTGTCTCTTTGTTGCTTTGTCTCTGCTCACTGCATGTGTGTGTTGTCTGTGTGCTTCACTCTGCATTTCCCTGGGTCTCTTGTCTGCCTGCCTACTCCAGTTCCCTCCTCCCCCTTTCTCTGTGTCTCTCCCCTCTTCCGCTCCTTCTCTCCCCCTCCCTGCCTTCCCTGCCTGTGGGTGAAACTGCTCCTCTGTGGTTCTGCTTGTCTTCAGAGTCTGCCCAGGTTCCCACATCCAGCTTCCAGACTGAGAAAGAGGACCTGCTTGGCTTAGTTAAGTCAGCACGGGATTTGCCCTATTGGGAGGTCACCCACTGGCCAGGGAGGCATGGGAGAGGCTGGCAGCGGCCTGAGGTGCCTGCGGAGAAGAGGCTTTCCTGGGCCCCGGCCAGCGCCTCACATGGAGTTCTCAGCTTGCTGTCCTGTGCTCCTGTGAGTACCTGGCGATCATCTCCCACAGTTGATGGAAACACTCCTCCAGGATTAGGTATGCTCTTGCTAAACCCTGCTCTGATAGTGCGGGTGGGTGGGGTCATACTGCAGAGTATCTCTAGCATTTGTTTTCCCTCTTTTTTCACTGAAAGCTATGTCACCCCACCACACACACACACACAACCCCTGCACTGACTCCAAGATAATGAGCTTGTTTTTGATTCCATATTAGCCCTGTGGTTCTTTGTGAAGAGGGTGAGCCATCATTTTCACCCAGAGGGTGTGGTGGGGACAGGGATGGACAGAGATTCTCTGCTTGCAGCCCAGCTCCAGGAGCCGGCACAAATATTAGGGTTGGCAGCGAGGCTGTGAGTCAGCAGCAGGTGGACAGGCTGGAATGATGTCAGCCTGGGGGCCAGGGCAGAGCTGGCTGCTCAGTGAAGTCAGAGGAGAGCTGGGAGGGGGCCTGGAGCTGGGGGTAGGACGGCTCAGGAGGATGGCCTGGCATAGCCACTTCTCCACTTTCACCTGGCGCCTGTTGTGATGATGAATCTCATGGTGCATTTTTACGTCTTAATTATTCGATGAAAGGTGTTTGTGGAACCAAACTTTCCTCCTGTCCTGATTACACAGCAACACAATTCCCTGGTTCAGACAATCAGGACACAAAGAGGCAGGTATGCGGAGGACCTCAGCTGGCAAGGGGAAGCCTGCCATTAACACCCAGTCTGGGTTCTCCGTGGTCCACCGTGCTGCCCCTGTTGGGACTTTTCATAACACAGTCCAGACAGTAGTGTGTATAGTCGTTATGGTCTTCTACCAATTTTCTATTTCTCCCTTAAATGATATCTTTTCTGAGGTCAGGCTAATCCTGTTAATCCCCGCCAAGTTGTATGTGGTATGTGAATTACTCCATAATACTGAAAAAAAAAATAACACCCACAATAATAAAGGTATAGAAGGTTCAGAGATTCCACAAGTAGTTCTGAGGTGCCTGCTGTGTGCCAGCCTGTTTTCTGGGTGGTAAAATGCAGCACCTAAGTGGGTCGGAGGAGATATTGAGAAGTTGCTGGAAGTCACTGATACTTCCTCATCTACTTTGAAAAATCCAACAATTTCATGTTTTGTAGGAAGGTTGCACTCAACAAAAAATTTGTGACAACCCCATAATATGAACTCTATTGTTTTCTTTCATTTCCAAATAGGCAGAAATTTACTGAAATTAGAGTTTGGGAATAGCGGCAAAAACCCACCGGCCCTCCCGGGCTTAGAGGTCCCTGTGAAGGGTTCATGGGTCTGAATGGGAATTGGTGGGATTTCCACCAGGCACCGGGCCCTGCATTGGGAAAGGTGGGACAGAGAGGGTGCCCTCTTCCTGTTTCCTGATGCTGCTGCCAAGATGCTGCCACTGCTGAGCTACATTCTAGAGCTGAACTTGAAAGGCATACTCCCCTAAAAGAAGTACCATTAGCACGGTGCTTCCAATACAGTGCGCTGGCCTGGGTGCAGGAACACAAACTAACCAACTTCTATTAACAAAAAAAAAAAAAACAAAACTTATTTAAGTGGTTTCAGACTGGTGATTTACAATTCCCTTTTGGAACACAGGCTCTCAAAAGTTGCCGTCGTCCGTTCTTGCTTTTTTATCTTGTGCCGTTGACTGCAGACAGCGCAGCTCAGGCTTTTCATTAGCTTGCACTGGGCTTTTGACTATGAGGTTGGTTTGTGTGAATATGTCTGTACACACGTGTATCTATTTTAAACAACACAGTGGTATTTCTGAGAAGTAGAGTTGCCGTAACTTTCTTTTTTTGTAATGTGGGCCTAAGGCACTGGGGTGTCAACACAGGTCGAGTTACCCCCAAATCAATCAACCAATTGTTCTAGAGTGTGAAGGTCATTTTCACATCACATCCAGATTTTGCTGCTAGTCCTTCTGTAAGGGTTTCAACTGGGTCCCTGGTTGCATGTAAATAGACCGTCAGAGACCTGAGCTGTGCTGTCCTTGAGATAGAAGAAAACCTTTGAGATCATGGACGACCCCAGGTTTTGTTTCTGGATATGACTTCAACATCCGCTCAGGTGAAGATGCATTTGAGTTCCAAGATGACTAATATCAGGCAGGTAGGAATGATAAATCTCAATTCACATGGGTGTTTCCACATGTTCAAGTTGACTTTGACCTTTACCATTTCATTCTTTTCTTTCCCTGAGTTCACTAAATGATATAGATGTGGAAAATCTTTGTGTGTGGACTGAGATTGTAGGCTCCCATGTTGATATCATGTTGCTCCTTCATTTTCAACTGAGCATGCTATTTTAAAGGAATCTTGGTAGAGTTTCCAAAACTTTCCTCTTGGCGTTTTCAAAGGATTTAAAAAATTGAGATATACTCACATATCACAAACTTTACCTTTCAGAATATGTTAGTATTTTTCTCAGTGTATTCATAAAATTATGCAACCATCACCAATATCTATTTAATTTCCATGGCCCCATGGAAATTAATTTCTCCTGCCCCCAGCCCCTGGCAAAACTTAATCTACTTTCTATCCTCACAGATTTTCTTACTCTAAACATTTTATGTAAATGGGATCCTACAATATATGGCCTTTATGGGATTCCTTCATTTAGGATGAACATTCAGGTTTCATTCTGTAGCATGATTAAGTATTGAATTCCTTTTTATGGCTGAATAATATTTTATTGTATTGATATTCTACCTTTTATTTATTCATTCACCAGTTGATAGACGTTTGAACTTTGTACTTTATGAACATTCCTGTACGAGAGGTTTTGTGGAAACATTATACCTGGGAGCATGTGACTCCATGTTTAACATTTTGAGGAATTGCCAAACCATTTTCCAAATTTTGCATTTCCATCAAAATATATAAAATTTCTAATTTCTTCACATCCTCCATAATAGTTGTCATTGTCTGTTCATTAATTATTATTTTTAATTATAGCCACTTGATAATATAAAGCAGTATCTCATTGTGGATTTAGTTTTGCGTTTACTTATGTTAAGACTGCTAGGCATTTTTTTTTTTTTTTTAGTGTTCATTAGCCATTTTTGAATCTTCTTTGGAGAAATATCTCTGTATTTATTTGCCAGTTCTTAAAATTGGGTTGTACTTAGGTTGGGAATGTAGCTCAGTAGTAGAACCATTGCCCAGTAGCACAAGACCCTGGGTTCATTACCTAACATCTCAAAAAAATTTATTTCTTTTTTAAAACGTTGAGTTGGATACTAGACCCTTATCAAACGTATGATTTGCAAATATTTTCTCCCACACTCTGGGTACATTTTCTTAATGTTATCCTTTGAATCACAAGAATTTTTAATTTCAATGAAATTCAGTTTATCTTCCCCTCCCTTTGTTGCTTGGGCTTTAGATATCATATCTAGGAAAGTAATAACCTCATCCAAGGCCAAGAAGAATTACCCTTATGTTTTCTTTTAGAGTTTTGTGATTTTTGCTCTTACATTTAGGTTGTTGGTCCATTTTGAATCAAATTTTATATATGGTATACTATGAAACGTCATCTAACTTCATGTTCTGCATGTAGATATCAAATTATGCCAGTACCATTTGTTGGAAAGACTGTTCCTTCCCCACTGGATTATCTTGGTGCTTTTGTGAAAAATGAACTGACTATGGAGACGCAGGCATTCCCCGACTCTTGCCAGGTACCCTCTTGTGCTCTGTGGTCATCAAGAAGGCCACTGCCAGATGTGGCCACTCACTTTTGCATCTCCTGAGACATGTGCTGATAAACCTCTTCTCTTTATTAAAGAAAATGGATTGCCCCTGAATGTGAGCATTTCTTAGTTTTATGCTATTGCTCTATGTCTGTCTTTGTCACAATGCACATTGTCTTGATTCCTGTAGCTTTGTAGTAACTTTTGAAATCAAGTCCAAGTCTTCCAAATTTGAAAAATTTGAAAAATATTTTCTTTTCTTTTTTTTTAAATGTGACATTGATGTCCACCCTTCATCCTCACATCCTTTGAGGTAACTTTTCTCAGTCCTCAGGAATCATATATGAAATGTTATTTTGAAGTTTCAGGTCTCATCTTACTATTCTTGTGTAAATGGTGTGGATTTAGAAAGAATCAAACATGTGCCAAACGTTTGACTACTAGCTCTGTCTTGTTTTCTTAATTATAAAGTGAAGCTTAAAACCCTGGTCAGTGGATAATCCTGGGAGCTAAATCATGTGACTAACGTAAGAGAAGCTAGCAAAAGGCTTTCCTTGTAGCTTTTAATATGGTTCTAAATTCTTCCTCATTACAATGACACAGCAAAATCTATGTTCACAGCAGCTCCGTTTACAATAGCTAAATTATGGAACCAACCCAGATGCTCCTCATTGGATGAATGGATCCAAAAACTGTGGTATATGTATGCCATGGAGTTCTACTCAGCAATTAGAAACAATGATATTGCAGCCTTTGAAGGTAAATGGATGGTGATGGAAGAAATGCTGAGCAAAGTTAGCCAAACCCAGAGAGTCAAGGGTCTGATGTTTTTACTCATTTGTGGAGGCTGGAGCTAAATCCAGGCCTATGTGAAAGGTAGTTAATCTCATGTATTAGACCCAACAAAGGCGTAGTAACACATAATCTAGGGCAATCATAGATATGTAGTGTGGGGGGATCGTGTAGGTCGGGGAGGGGAGAAGGGAGAATAGGGAGGGATCTAGGGGGTAATTTTGGTTTAAGTGTATATGCATATCATATTGTTACTTTAAATGCATTTATGATTGTATAATAACTCAATTCCTTAATATATTTTTAAAAACCTAGTCAAAGGATAATCCTGGGAGCTAAATCGTGTGACTAACATAAGAGCAGCGAGCAAAAGGCTTTCCTTGTAGCTTTTAATATGGTTCTGAATTCATTCTTACTGTCATCTTTTTTTTGTTGTTTCATTTAGAAACCATTTTCTCTAGAGCCATCATATGGAATGGCATCACTGAATTTTCTAGTCTCTTCTGTGGTATTGTTTGTAGTGTAGTGTTTCAGATTTAGTTCACTGTTTTATCTCCAGTGTCTAGAACTTGGACCAATATGGTAAGTGCTTGGTGAACATTTATTGAGTGGATGCTAAATGTTGATTCTATTTTCTTGTTTGGGGAAATATAATGCTAATTGCTTGTACATGTTTCTAAGTAAGCCCACATAACAGTTGTATGAATATTTAATCACTGATCTCAGTAATATTTGCCACCAAATTGTTCCCAAGAAGTTTATCCAGCTAACTCGGGGTTTTAACTTTTTTGGTGGGCACATCTTTCTCCCAAACAATGGAGAGAAAGATCTTTGCTCAATCCAGATGTCTCCTCTTTCAGGTTGAGTCAGACTGAAATCAAAAGGATTGAGTCTAAGGAGTAAACCTTAGAAGGCAAGAAGAATAGAAAAGTTGAGTAGGGATGAAGATTCGTGATCATGAGGGACTGAGGAGGGACTTTTAGGAAGGATGGGATCAAACAGGTGTGAGAAACACACTCGCTTGTCCAAGGCCAAAGAATGAACTTAGAGACACAAGGTACAGCAAAAAGTAAGACTTGAGTTTAATGAGGGTCTTGCAAGATTGGGTACCTGGTGATCAGGAACACACAGATTGGGTACAACTATCCTTTTATCCCCTAGAGGGCAAGATCCTCCCCTAGTTCCTCATTGACTGAATACTGTGGGGTGTACAGACCTTCCAAATGTCACCTAGATTTTACTCTCTCTTATTGGATTATTTAAAGAAATATATACCTTTAAGCCAGGCCTGGTGGTGCACACCTGTAATCCCAGCAACTCAGGAGGCTGAGGAGGGAGGACTGCAAGTTCAAAGCCAGCATCAGCAACGTAGTGAGGCCCGAAGCAACTTAACAAAACTTTGTCTCAAAATTAAAAAGGCTAGGGATATGGTTCAGTGTTTAAGTGCCTCTGGATTCAATATCTAGTACCTAACAAAAACACATACATACACACCTTCAGTTGTCTCTACCTCCAAGTCCCCTTGGATTGAGTGCCTTTTGCTATATACACAGCTGATCTCTGTTGGTCAGAGATAAAAACTGTTGGTCCTTCTCACCTCCTGTTTGTCAAGGGGCTGTGAATCTATACACTCCAGTGTTACCTGCTTTTATAACTTTTCATTCTGTTTTTCCCTCTAGCTGTCTTTCTTACATCCTAAGTAATTTTACACTTAAAGCTAATAATCTATTTTGAAAATGCAGCACCAGATTTTCTCTCTCTCCCACAGGGAAGCCTGTTCTAGTCTCTGAACATTATTTATGTTCGTGGTTTCTTATGATTCTCTAGACCTCCCAAGTCTGGACATGAAACTGCCAACTGAGAGTACTCATGTGTTATTACTGGCTGATGTGAGTGTGATTCACATCCAAGGAATGGGGACTGTGCCCTTTGAGTTATTCTGTGCATCACGGATAAACCAACATTTAAGGGAAGAGTGCAAATCCTTCATGGACTCATAGGAAAATTGAGTTTGAGAGCTAGACTGGCTCGTTAGGCTGAAGGAATGTTGGTAGATAGGTAAGTGTTTCCTCCAAAAGTAGATTCCATTGTTAGGTAGCTTCACATTGGGTTTTGTGTCTGTCATTAATGCTGTTTGTTTTAACTGCAGGATTTCTGAGAGCTATTAGTGTGCCAAGAGAGAATGCAGGAAGAGCAACCCCCAAAGTGGTCTATGGGGGTCTTATCCCCCCACTGAGAGATCCCTGTGGAACTGGTGTTTAGCAGGGTACAATTTAAATAATTGTGACCCAGGGTGATACCTCCATTTTTCAGACTTGAAGTCTGATATTTTTCTTTCTGAGTTGCTATTGCTAGGAAGGATTATATCTGCTGGTCCTAACATCAAAGCTGACTATGTCCCTTGCCTTACTAGGACCTGTCACAGTAAGAACTTAAACTATAAAAT
>PVKS010011472.1:0-56621 GCA_004027875.1 Aplodontia rufa | reverse complement strand
ATTTAAAAAAAAAAAAAACAAAAAAAAAAAACTTAATTCCTAGAAAATTCTTACAAAGGTTTTAATTTCTAATTGGTTGTTATTTTTACTAATTTTTAACGGTCATGTGATGAAAAATCATGACTTTCTAAAGACCTGTTATGTTTTTTGTGTCTTTAGCAGAAATATCTATATGCTTTAATTGTGGCATGCAGAATTCTGTAAGTTAATCATGTTTATTAGTTATGATTTGATTTTTTTTTGTACTTGAGACTGATACCAGGGGTTTTCATTTTGTATTTTTACACAGAATCTCAATAAGTTGTAAAGGCTGGTTTCAAACTTGTGATCGTCTTGTCTCAGTCTCTAAAATCACAGGCATGTGTCTCTGCACATGGCATTATTTGTTTTGATTTTTTTATTTACTTCTTTTTCCACTTCAACCAATTAAAAATAAAAGGAATGTATTAAAATTTCCTATTACGATATTGCAGGCAGCAATTTCTCTCTATAACACTTTAACCAAATTTTGCTTCACATATTTCAAGATTTATTGTATCAGGTGAATGGATGCTTCTAAAAGTCTTTGTTACTCTGAAATGATCCACTCCATCTCCATTATTTCCTTTAATGTCATTTTATCTGATGAAAATACACCTATACTGTCTTTGTTTTTCAACCTAAAACAATTATATTTTAGCAGCACTTTTATGTTCATATTGTCTAGTTTATAGTGATATTATGAAATTTCATATAAAATACCCTTACACTCGTGTGTGTCCATTTGTTTCCTTCCCATCTTCTTGCAATTATTGTTATACATTTTACTACAGTATAGTCAGAAATCGCAAAATATACTGTATACTCTTTAAACTATCAACTATAGATATTTGAAGATAAGAAAATTCTTATATATGTATGTACATTGTTATCCTTCTGGTTCTCTTAATTCTTGCACATAGTTACCCTGAAAATATTTTACCATCGTATTTGAAATATATTTTTATTAGTTATAAAACTCTAGGTGCACATAAAGGTTTGCACATAGATACACACGCACAGCTCTTTAAAAATTCTGCTCCACTATCTTCTTGCTTCCATTATTTTGAATGAGAAATCTGTTGTCATCCTTTCATCCATGTTTATAGTTTCTTTTCTCTCTCACTTCTTTTAGAAATTCCTTGTCATCAATTATTTTGACACAATTTATCTTGATGTGTATTAGTAGAGGTTTTTACTATTTCTTCTTCTTAGAGATCATTGACCTTTTTTCTCCATCAATTTTGGAAAATTTTTGGCCATTATTTCTTCAAATATTTCTTTTCTGCCCTGTCTCATTTGCAAACTCCAATTATTTGTACATTTGATGACTAGAAATCATTCCAGAGTTGAGGGACTATTCATTTTCTTTTTATGTCTTTCTGTACCTGTTTCATATCAGGTAATCTCTGTTGCTGTGTCTGTAAGTATATAATTTTTTTGCTCTGTTTTGTCTGCTGTCAATACCATTTGGTATGATTTTTCATCTCTGAGATTGTAGTTTTTATTCCTATATATTTTACCTCATTCTTTTAGTTCCCTAGTATCATATTTAGTCTTTCTTTTACATATGATAGCACATATAATAGAGTTATTTTAATCCTCATCTACTAATTATAACTAATCTCATTGAATGATTGCTTTTGATCAACTGAGTTTTTCCTACTTATTACAGGGTGTATTCTTTCATTTCTTTATACACACACACACACACACACACACATATAAAGAAATGAAAATATATATATACATATGTATATATTTTTGTTGTTGTTTGTTTGTTTTTGTAAACTGGGGATTGAACCCCAGGGCTTTGAGCATGCTAGGCAAGAATTCACTGAGCCAAATTCCTAGCCCCTTCTTCCCATTCCTTTAATGCCTGATATTTTTGGGTGGCAGGAAGTACTGGGCACTAAACACAGGGACACTTTACCACTGAGCTATATCTTCTCAATTTTTCAATTTTGAGGCAGGTTCATTTTAAGTTGCTTAGGATCTCTTTAAGTTGCTGAGGCTGACCTCAAACTTGCAATACTTCTGCCACAGCTTCCCAAGGCACTGGATTATAAGCATGTGTCAAGGTTCCGGGCTATGCTTAATAACTTATCACATGCCAGGCATTGTAAATTTTACCTTGTCAAGTGCTGGAAATTTTTAATTCTAAAAATATTTTGAAGTTTTTCTCAAATATAATTAAGTTCCTGGGAAATTTGATCCTTTGGTGTTCTGCTTTTAAGTTTTGTAATGCACAATAGCATCATAGGTTGTCTAGGATTATTATCCACTGCCACCCGCTACCAAGGATCCTTCTGTCCAGAACCCTGTGAATCGTGTTTTGCAGTATGGCCTGTGAGAACAAGTGTTATTTCTCATCCTGTAGGAATTCTCGGTTCTATTCCCTTTAGTCATTTTGGGTTGTTCTTCCCTCCTCCTCATTATTATTAAGGTAGTTTCCTCAAATGCATCCTCCGCTCAATACTTTATGACTATTAGAAGATGGTTCTCGGTAGTTGTCCAGAATTTTATCTGAGTGGTTCTTTTCTCTCTAGTATTCTGGTTGCCATTTGAAATTCAGCTATGTTCATTTCCCTAGATCCGTAAATCCCATCTCTTACATTCAGGGAGTGCACCGGTCTCCATCTAGTTTTTCTCTAGTTGTAACCTGGAAACTCTTCAAGGCAAAGAAGTCACAGGATTCCCTCACTTGTTTCCTATCTGCTGGGAACACTGTCCTTTCTTGTTAGATGTCTTCACTAGGCTTTGGTCTAGTTTTACATTATTTCTAATAGAAGGGTAAATCTGACTCCTTTTGCTTTATCTTGTATGCAAATGAAGTTCATGTGGCTTTTGCACAATATATATCTATGAATTCTATATATTTTTTCTTTCTTATAATATTGCTTTTTTTCTTTTGGGGTAGAATTGGGCATGTAACCCTGGGCCAGTACTCTACAACTGAGCTATATCCTCAGCCCCCAATATTACTTGAACATGGTTCTGAAAATTTACTTTATTATTTTGTTTATCCTTTCTGTTATTTTTTTATTTGCTTGTTTATTTTTAGTTTTCTAATGCGCCCTCTTTAAAAAAAAAACTGGTACTCCTATTAAGAAAAAAAATAATGAATTCCTAAGTCTGTTATTTTTCCTCCATAAAAACTCTATCATGTAATTTTATTTTCTAGACTTTTAATTCCGGATTGTTATGAACATATTTTCTCTTTTTATTTGACTTAAATGACTGCTTTGCTTCCAAAAGACTTACATGGTGAAGGCTTGGTCCAGAGTTAGGGCTTGGGGGAAGTGAATGGTTCTTGAGAGTACTTATCACATCAGTGAATTAATCCATTGAGAGCTGAATGAACTATTGACGGGAGTGAAAACTGTCCGAAGGTAGGTATGGTTTGAAGAAGAAGGTCACTGGGGGCATGCCCTGGGGGACTATATCTTGTCCCTGGCCCCTTCCTTTCTTTTTCTTTCTGCTTCTCAGCTGCCATGAACTGGGAAACTCCTATACCATATTCTTCCTCTGTGATGTTTCTCCCTTAGAACCAGTAGACCATGAACTGAAGCCCCTGAAACAGTGAGATAAAATAAATCTTTTCTTCTCTAAGTTGCTTTTCTCAGATATCTGTCACAGTGCAAAAAGCTGACTAACATAATAGCCAAGACAAGAACAAATTTTGCCAAGCTATTCCATTTCCTTTAATTCAAACAACTTACAAAGCATCTCTTGGATTTTCTCTTCTACTAGTTTACTCCAAACTGTTGTCCATGTAGGACTGCACAGCAAACCTCCAGATACTTCCCATGTCGGAGAATAGTTTTATCATGCTGCATAATAATTTGGCTTGAAAGAAAATTCTATACTTTTCCTTTAGTTCTTATAATATACCTCTTCATTTTCTTGCCTGCAGTGTTTCCTACTGAAAAATCTAATAGCATTCTGATTTCAGATTATTTTTTATTTGTTAAAGAAACAGGGAGAAGGTGAATCAATTTTATTTATTTTTCCATCTGACTTTGTTTCTCCCACACTTAGTTGTGTGTGTGGTCCTAGGGTTGGAACCCATATCCTTGCACATGCCAAGCAAGTGCTCCCACTGCTGAGCCACCTCTCCAGCTCCCTGGTGTTCTGATCTAGACACTTATATGTTTAAATGATCTGAATTTGGCCCTTCCTCCCATGTGTGTTTTCTGTTTGCTTTTCTCATCTTTAAAATACTCTAATTTTAATTCACAATGCTTGTTACATTATTTCTCCTTTTTCAGTGTCTGTAACACAGGATTATTTTTGAAAGGACAAGTCTTCTCAGCTGTTCTGTTGTATTGTTCTGTGAGCTCTCTTTCACCAAACCCATCCTAAGCTTTGCTGCTTCATGTGAGAATCACCAGTGGAACTTTTTTAAATTCCAAAGCCATGTCCCACCCCCTAACAATTAAATAAATATGTCTAGGAGTACATACTCTATTATGATCAGGTGATTCCACTGTACAGCAAAATTTGAAACCATTTCTCTAGGAGTCTTGGCTATGCTGTCAGGCAATGAGTATTTTCCAGTATATCAGTCTGTGCAGGTAATAGATTGATTATTCTTAAGATGAAGACACTAGAAAACTCACTTCCCAACTCCTCCAAAATCTCAGGTTAGGTCTTTGCCTTTCAGCTTTCATCACCCTATGCAGAATCAGCATTTGATTCTTAGATTACAATATCTGACCTTGGGCTGTAGAGAGAATTTATTCACAATTTCCAAGACACACCTTAAACTACTTAAATTAAGTTGCTAAGGTGGGACTCAGGCATTTGTATTTCTTAAAGTTACATAAGTAATTCCACTGTGCAATAAGGTTGAGTGCCATAGTCCGGAGGAATTTGGAGAACAATGGGTGACAACCTGACTACCTAAGTTCAGATGGTCCCCACACATTTTGTTTCGTCGTGCTCCTCAGAAAGAAAGAGCTGCTTTGCTTTCCATAATTTACCCCAGAGGATGTTGGGATAGAATTCTCAGTGGCAATTTAAAGCTGGTACTTCTGTCTCAAGGTAGTGGGAGGGAGGGGAAAAAAAAGGAACTTCGATTGTATTCTTTCTACTTAACGGTGTTAGCTTTCCTCTGCTATGACAAAATGCCACCAAGCCCTTGTTCTGGAGCTGTGGAGCGGAGGCCTGGGAGCATTGATAAAGGTGGTGAGCTCAGGCAGTGGCAGCAGCCTCACGGAGGTTTCCAAGCCAGTGTAGGACGGAGGCACAAAGAGCCAGGGCTAAGGCAAGTTCAGGCATGGAGGAAGTTGGTCAGCCTGGTACAGATAAGCCGCAGCCCCAAACCCTCAGGCAAGCATTCATGATCCATCCCCTGATCTTGACTCCAAGGAAGCTGGTTTGCAGGCGCCACCGTGGAAAAATACAAGTAGGGCAGACCTGAGTGGAAGTTCAGACTAAAGGGTTAAGCAACAGCTTTAGTATTTTTCCAAACCCTTATTAGCATAAATATGGACCAATAGCTATATAAACCCCTAGACTGCCAGGAACTGTGGCCCATCCCTTTAATCCCAGAGGCTCAGGAGGTAGAAGCAGGAGAATGCAAGTCAAAGCTGGCCTCAGTAACTTAGCAAAGGCCCTAAGCAACTTACTGAGAGCATCTCAAAATAAAAAATAACAAATGGGCTGGAAATGTGGCTCAGTAATTAAGCATCCCTGGGTTAAATCCCCAGTACCAAAATAAATAAACCCCTAGAATAGCACACTCAAGAAACTACTCCTATGAGGATTTCCTCTTACCGCTGCCAGTTTTGTTTCTATTCTTCGCAGTTGACTAACTTATACCCCTTTCACTCTTGCCTTCATTGTCCCAAGAATCTCACTCTTTGAATTTGCAAGACAGGAATCTGGAAAGAAGTTGGTTGCGAGCTGTTGCACTGTTGCAACTCTGCAGGGTGTGGCCTGCATTAACAGCTGCATCAAGCCACTCAAAGGTAGTGAAGAATCAGGCTTTGTGGGTGGCAACCCTCAGAGCTGAGCAGGTAGGCATTCCCTGCTGTGATTAGCAGATAACACTAAAATGGGCTTTCCTCCACAGAGGCCTGCTGCTTAAATTGACTCCATCCACTAAAGAATCAAATTTCATCTCAAACTAGGTTTCAAAAATATCCAGAAAATCAACTGAAAGAGAACATTTATTTTGGTTCACAATTTTAGAGCTTTCAGTCCATGGTCACTTGGACCAATTACTTTAGGTCTTTGGCAAGGCAGAATATCATGGTGGGGGGTTGGGGATTTGTGGTGCAGAGCTGGGAAGCAGGTAGAGCTAGGAGGTGGCCAGTGACAAGCTATATATCCTTTCAGGGCATGACCCCAGTGACCTACCTCCTCCAGCCAGGCCCCAGCTTGTACCGTTTCCATCACCTCCCAATAATCCCTTTATTATTACCCTATAAGTAGATTAATTCATCAATAATATTAGAGCCCTCATGATCCAATCAATTGCCAAAAGCCCTACCTATGTGCATTGTGGACCAAGTCTTCTCACATTGCATGGGGCCTTTGGGGGACATTCCAGATCCTAACCATAATACCCTCTAACTGACCTATTTAGCTGCCTCTATCCCAGTTAAAACCACCTTCATACACACACACACACACACACACACATACACACACTCACATACACATGTCCTAACAAATTGTCCAGAGGGCAACAGTGGAGAAATGGCATAGGGTTTTTGCCATTGCTCTTCCTTTCTCCTTTTTAGGTTCCGAAAGTTTGAAAAATAGAGAAACCAAGCTAGTTGAGTGTTTTGGTTAAAATTAGCATCAGAAACAGTGCATATTGAAAACACTCTGAAGAATTAAAAAATAAAATCAAAATTTCATACATTATGAAAAACAAAGTTAAGTTCTAGGTTCAGGTAAAATTTTCATCTCCTTTGAACATTTTGTAAGACACTTGACATTAGGCAAGATGGGGGACAATATTTTGTTTCACACAGCTGCCCTACACACTGTAGGATGTCATCCCTGACTCCAGTTCAGCCCCCCAAGCAATAATATATTATGCCAAAATGTGAATGGTCTTTCAAGCACTGATAAATTTGAACCTTATACTAACAGTCACTAAATGATGTTAAAGAATTTTTAAAGATGTAAAATATAAGAAGCAATTGAATATCATTGAACTTAGCTCACCTGTCAGATCCTTAAAGCAGGCAACAACTTAACATCAGCATAGTATTATCAGACATTGGTCAGGAACATGGTAAAGAGTGGGCAATAAACATCTGGGAAGATGGATGGGAGGAGAGAAAAAGAGAGAACATGAGAGGCAGAAATTCTAGTCTGGGGCCTAATATAATTATTTAGTTAATTATTAAAGAAGGCTCAAACAGGGGGCTGGAGTGGTGGCTCAGCAGTTACAGCACTTGCTTGGCTTGTGTGAGTATGCGGGTTCAAACCCCAGCACCACGTTCCACATTCACAACGAAGTCTCGGAGTAATGAAAGCCACATGAAAAACTAAATAAAATGGATTGTCTCTATAAAATTGATTCTCTCTTTCTCTCTCTCTCTCACTGCTCCTCTCTCTTAAAAAAAATGCATAGTTAATTTGCCTAGAAAGGCTTCAAACTTACAATCCTCCTGCCTCAGCCTCCTAAGTAGCTGGGATTACAGGTATGTACCACCATTCCTGGTTAAGGATAATGCCTTATGATGGAGAAGAATGGAACCAGTGCAGCACTTACCGAGAGTTTTCAGAGAAAATAAAACCATTCAGAGAGTAGGAAATTAAACGGATTAGAAAAATGGAAAAGAGAGAGAAAGCTAAAGACAAGAGTCATAGATATTGTACCAAGGAGAATCAGCTCCTAACAAGGAGAAGCAAGGGCTAAGGTATGGATTGAGGTACGGAGAGAAAGGCAGAATGGATTCCAGACAGCTTGAGAAAGAAAGAGGTACAGGAGTCAGCAAAGATTGAGTCATCCATCGGGGGTGAATTTGAGCATCCTACAGAAGGATATAAACAATATAGCCTTATTGAGGAAAGAAATAAACACAAAAGAATAGCGAAGAAAAATCAAGTAATCAAAAGATGTCAGTAAAACTAAATTGTCTGAAAGTTACAGAATGGAGGATTGTGCTATAGAGAGAACAACCAAACTCAGAAAAAGAAAGTGAATCCTTGAGAGGAGTCAAACTATGATGAAACCCCAAAAGGAAGACTTGTGTCTTTACCATAAATTTTTCACATTGTATTTCCAATTAGCAAATATACCTAATACATCTAAGTCAACAACAAACAAATATCGTTTCAATGATGCCTGAGTAAAAGTATCTGGGAAGATATTCAACAGGGCTGAAATCAAATAGAAACTCTAAATTGCAGCAAGAGAATAAAGTTATATATTGGACAATAAGGACGATGAGACAAAGATTTGGACAGCAGGAAGTTCCTGCACATATAGTTCTAAGGGCCACCAAAGGAAGGCAGTTTGTCCCCTGCTCCTCTGCCTCATCTGTCTTCCCTGTCTTTCTAAGCTCTCAGGTTCTCTGCCTCCTAAAGGCTTTCCCCCAAGGCTTGCCATTAGAGTGATCTTCATGAACAATCTCTACTAAAATTTTAGTTGAGAATTGATTGTGTTTTGCATTTGAACACACGACACCTTTTTAAATACTCTTAGAAACTAGACAAAGTCATCTAGTCCTAGGCATTCAAAGAAAACACTGGGAGGAGTTACAAATGTAAAGGTGCCAGCCTCTGCTAAAGCCTGAGACACACACTTGTTTGCTTTTTAACTTTTATATGTATATTGTAAAAAAATTTTATATGTGCCATGCCCTCCTAAAGAAATATCTCCCATAGTATAGAGGAATTTGAGGAATTTTGAAATTAAACTTGAAATTCACCATTCCACATCACCCTCATGACTCATGTACTCATTGCAAAGGTAAGAAAGTTATACTTATTGTAAGAATAAAGGTCAGGCCCAAAACCAGCTAAGCAAAGATTTTACTGGGATCAAGAGCTCTCAGGGCAGAGTAAGGGCAGGTAGGAGGAGTGGAACCACCCCTCTGCAGGCAGCTGGGCCTGACTTTACCTGGGGTGGGCAGAGGAGGTCCTTCAGTGATTGACTGGTAATGCCCATCAATCATCGGGCGATTATGAGAGCCACTGGGGCTTGTTTGCCAGCATCTGATTAGCTATTCCCCTTATATGTGCATAGGCTGACCCATTCCTCACCCAGCTGCCTGGAATCAACCTAACACTTATATTTAGGAAATTATTAATTGTAGAGAGAATTTTTACATGATTGATAATTCTCTAGGAAATCAGCAAATTGGTGTAATATGTATGGGTCAAATATACTTTGGTGCCAAAACAAAAAGTATCTTTTCCGATAGGCAATAGAGAGGAGAGGAGAAAAATGAAAAGAGGGAAATGAAGTAGTATAGACCAATGTGAATGGTGAGAATATACATTTTTCAGGCTAATAGCAATTTAAAATTTTAATCGTTTTAAGGATTAAGGTAACAGGCAAAATGAGAATGTGGAAAATAATGGGAACAAAGGAGAAAATAATACAGTTATTAGAAAAGTAAACAGGAGTGCAAAGTCCTTATAATAATTGTGTCTTTTTGGTTGTTTTTTTTTTTTGATAACTTACTGACAGCAGATCTTGATAAATTATGTTTCTTCCACTCCTTTCTTTTCTTGCATACTCTGTGCCTCTTATTCCAACACAGCAGCAGATGAGCTTGTTCCTATCACACAAGTAATTGAGTGTGAAAATTATTTGAGCAGATAAGGCTTTCTGCAAAACAAAACAAAACAAAAAAATGCATTGTATTGCTTATGGGTGAATGTCATCATACACCACATACACACACACACACACAATTCTGATAGTAGTCTATGAAATTTTATATCACATTTTATGAAAATGATAATTTTATAAGCAGTAATTAACTAAATATCACAGAAGCCCCTATTAGGAGTATCTAAAGGAAAACAACTCAGCGAACCTATCATTCCTGAGTTTCTTCAACCAGCATGAAGAATGCTAACTTAATAACAGGGCTGCGACCTCTAAACGTCTGTTCTCCTTTACAGTTCTGACACAGCTCTTGCAAACTTCTCTGATAAAATATTTGATTTAAAACTAAGCTGCATAGACATAATTGTTTAATAGCTGTTATGAATTTAATTACTACTTCACCAGGATATTTGTAGAATTGTAATCCTACGTATTATGATGAAATATTGCCTTTAAATGAAATTTAGCTCAATTACTTTTCCCCCTGCTTCTAATACTATTTCTATCTCCCCTCTTTGTCCAGGGCACTATCCTTTTCTAGTTCTTTCTTTCTTCTGTTTCCTTTCCTATGTTTATTTCCTCCTCTTGATGTAATATGCTATCTTTCAATTACATGGTATCCAATCCATCTGTCAGTTCTGTTTCTATCTTCCTGCTCCTCAAACACATGATCCTCTTTGGATCATCCATGTTTTGCTATCTCAGAGTTAGGGATTCCTAGTATTTGCAAGTAATATTGAAAGCTGATGCTCGATTGTATTCAGCCAGTGCAGAAGCACAAAAGAGCAAGGGCCAGGGCAAAAGGCCAAACAGTAATAAGTTAATATGATTGGTACTAAGACTTCTAGTCCTAAAATTTGAAACTTTCACTCAATGATCTGTTCCCTATTTGATGGTTTTCCACTTTAGCATTTACTCAAGGAATGTTTTTAAAAGAGAACATCAGCCATATTGAGCTGTTGAGGTGATGATGCACACATTGCACTTTCCCTTTTTAGAATTTCAGTATTTGAGGAAAGTCAGAATGATCCCTGTTTTGCACATCAGTTATTGGCTTTAGCAATTGGATGTTAAGTAAATGTCCTTAAAAAAAAAAAAAGAGATGGACAGTGAGAGAGATTAAATTTTATTTAGTTTTTCAAGTGACTTTGATTGCTCTGACACTTTATTGTGTATGTGCTGCTGGAGTTCAAACTTAGCCTTGCACATGCTAAGTAAGTGCGGTAACTGCTGAACCACCACTGTAATTGTCCTCTTGTCATCGTGTGAAAAAGCAATTGACCTGTCTTCCTCTCCAACTGTTCCCTCAGTGTGGCCTCTACTCCCAGCCAAATCATGTGGTATTAGGGCTATTTAATACTTTAATGTATAGCAGACTCTTCTTTAGGTGTAATCTCACTTGGACAGAGGACACTCTCCTAGGGCTGCAATAACAAATACAACAAATTGTGTGGCTTACAAAGCAGAAATGTGGGGCTGGAGTGGTGACTCAGCAGTTTCCACGCTTGCCTGGCATGCCCAAGGATGTGGGTTCATACCCCAGCACCCCACGTACACAACGAAGTGTCAGAGCAGTGAAAGTCATACGAAAAACTAATAAAATTTATTCTTTCTCTAAAAAAAAAAGCAGAAATGTATTGTCTCATACTTCTGGAGGCTATGAGTCTACAGTGAAGATGTTGACAGGGCCAAGCTGTTTCTGAAGGCTCTGGGGGCGGGTCCTTCCTTGGTCTTCATAATTGGCAATCCTTGAGACACCTTGACTTGTGGCAAAATAACTCACCTCAGCCTCCTTCCTCATGTAGACTTCTTCCTTTAGTATCTATATCTTTGTGTCTCTGTATTTCTACTTTCTCTTTTTATAAGGAACACAGCATTGGATTAGGGTCCACTATAATCCAATATGACTGTTTTCAAATAAAGTCATGTTCATAGGTACTGGGTCACAAGTTCAACATCTTTTTTGGTTATACAACTCAACCCAAATAGATTGCTTCCTGTTGGGTTGATGTAGGACTCAGCCCCTTGCTAGCAGGGAAGGAGGGACCCCCGTCTGCGGTTGGAAAGGTGAGCGCGCCGCGGTGCCCGTTCCCCAGCCTTCCTGGAAGACAATCAGACACTCCAGAGAGTCAGGTCAAGGAGGAACTTGTTTATTAGCAGTCACACTCAAGCTTATATAGAAACCCAGCGAAAAGAGGAAGTGCGTGAAGCCTGTAACAGTAAAGGTTAACTTGTTTCTATATTTTTTATGGGACCAAAAGGCCTGTCAATCTGGTGGCATGATTTGGCCTGTTCTTTGATTAGCTTAGGCCTTTGCACACTCACAAGGTTGGCCCCCCCTCCCCTGGGCTCCTCGGCGCTATCCTTGTTGCACACTATATTTCCCTTTTTGTTTTATTTGGCCCACCTTGGATTAGGTACAGGCTAACCTTCATAAGGTTTCACCGTCAGAGGTCATCAAAAGGATGCAATTGATTGTAATGAAGGTGGAGGGTCATGAGTTGGACCTCCTCTACCCTGGAGTGCATGAAGGTCACCAATCTATTGATGACACATGGCCCAAATAGGCACAGCATTATTAGTATTAGGATTGGTCCTAGCAATGTAGATATTAAGGTGGTGAGCCACGGCGACCAATTAAACCATTGTTTGAACCAAGGGGAGTTTGTCTAATCCCCCTTGGTTCATTAGCAACAAATCAAGGCCCTGCCTATTTTGCAATGCCTCATCTGCTAGGGAATCTAGAGACTTATGAATAAAAAACAGTGGAGAGAGAGATGCAAGGAGTGAGCCCGGTCTTCTGGCACAACCAGAAGATACCGGGGCCTCTCGCCACAACCCATCGTTGGTCAAAACAATTTACTCAAGTGCAATTTGCCTATGGGGGGCGGTAAGTAGATCAGATTGAAAACAAACATGGGGTGTAAGGAGAGGAAAGGACAGCCCAGTGGGCTGGAACTCCATGGGGCTGCCCCACCTACGTAGTTCCGGTGTTGTTGAAAATGAGTAATTTCTATCAACCTTTTACAGCTTCAAAAAAAGGGGGTCTTGCATTTAAGCAAATCATCCATTGTACTCATTGGGGTTGATGAAGGTTGCTGGCTTTTGATCTCAGCGCCACCAACAGAATCATACTTCCTAGCAGGAGGCAAATCAGGAACATCTCAAAGAGTTAAAGCAGAAGACTTCTCAAGGGTTGATGGCCCTTAGAGATGATTGGGTGGATATATTTTCTTCCATTTGCAGAACATCATCCAGGACCACCAGAGCCTCTTTCTCTCCTTGTTGGACAGCTTGGTCTTGGGTATGATCCTGTTTGGATGATAAAGGGGCGAATTTGGTGTTTCTGGCAGGTACCCACATGGGAGATGGTTCCTTTGGTGGGAATATACTTATGAAACCTCTCCTCAAAGTGAGGAGAGGATCTGGCTCCCTCCATTGATGAGTCAGAGGATCTCTCCATTTTATGAGATTAGATGATTTGGGAGGTCCAAGACAACCCCAATATTTCGGGAACTTAGGTTTGTCAGACTTTTTGGTAAAATTTAAAATATTTATAGTCAAAAGGGCCATTTGTAGTTGTAAATGGGGACTGAGAATTCCCACTTTTTGTTTTAAAAGTTGCTCTTTTAGGCATTGGTGATTTCTTTCAACTATGGCTTGGCCCTGAGGATTGTAGGGAATTCCTTTAATATGTTTTATGTTCCATAGGGTGAAGAAGTTATGTGTTGCCTCACTGACAAAACAGGGTCCATTGTCTGTTTTGATCTGCCTTGGTAAACCTAGGGTAGCAAAACACTGAAAAAAATGGGATTTGGCATGTGTGGATTTTTCTCCAGTGTGTGTTGTAGCCCAACAGGCTCCTGAGAAAGTGTCAATGGACACAAAAATATATTTAAGTTTTCCGAATATAGAGGCTACCTGAAAAAAGATTAAAAGGCTGAATAATATCCTGTAAAGCCATGATGATAGCTAACATCTCTTTGTATTGGGCAGACCCTGAGCAAGGTTGGAATCTATCAATTCCCACGGGAACAGGGTGGGCAGTCTTGGGGACAGCCATTGCAACAGGGGTGCCCAGTGCGATGCTCCATAGTGGCAATCTATGCATCCCATATATCCCTCCAAGGAGATGGCTAGCCATTCCACATCCTTTATTCTGAATGGGAAGAAAATGGAGTGAGGATCAAGACCATAATGTCTCAAAGATATGTTTCTTCCTTTAACGATAAGGTCAGCAAATTGATCCACCTGGAAATAAAGCCTTGGCAACCCACTCAAAGTCCCTGGAGCCCATTCTATGGGTTCCCCTTCCTGCATGATGACTGCACTAGCGAGGTACTCTCCACTAATGAGCCAGAGGGACAAGGGCAGGTGCACAGAATATCTATGAAGGGGCACTCCATCCAGCACCTTTTGAACCTTGTCTAGGCTCTGAGAGTGGTGAGGTTCGAGGATGGCCTCATCTTGGGGAGATTTTCCTTTAGAAGGGTGAACAAAGGCAAGAGATCCTCTGTGGGCACCGGTAGCCAGGGGCGAAGCCAATTAAGTTCCCCTAGTAAGCTTTGTAATTTGAGTACATTTAATTTAGAAGGGATAATTAATTCAGGTTTTAAGGGACTAGCCCGTGTCAGATGTAACTCGGTACCAAGGACTTTAAATGGTGGAACGTGCTGGACCTTATCAGGAACCACGTTCAGCCCACCTTTCTTTAGGAGGTGCGGGGTCCGCGTTAGCAGACCTGATAATTTGGAAGGGTCAGGGTGTCCGAGGATGAGATCATTCGTATACACATAGATGAGAGAAGACCTTTGTGACAGCAAAGGCTGCGATAATTTTGCAACATAGCGTTGGCAAAATGCTGGGCTGTTGGCCATTTCTTGGGGCAATACAGTCCATTCATATCGATCATCTGGCGGTGAGAAATTAAGGGATGGTACAGAGAAGACAAATTTTTCACAATCTTTGGGGTTAATGGAATAGAGAAGAAACAGCCCTTGATGTCAATCACTGTAAGAGTGAAGTTGGTAGGTATTGCAGAGATTCAGGGCATACCCCGTAGGGGAGTTCCCACCAACTGCATCTTTTTATTAATCTCCCTCAGGTCTTGGAGTAGACTCCCTTTTCTGGAGGTCTTTTATATCACAAAAACAGGAGTGTTCCAAGGGCTTAGGGAAGGGCAAATGTGCCCTAAGCATAGCTGTTCTAAAACCAAATCCTGAAGAGCCTGAAGCTTAATTTTGGGAAGTGGCCACTTCTCCACCCAGATGGGCTTTTCGGATTTCCACCCAATACATGGAGTTTGGGGAGCAGTGGTCTTTAGGCTTGGGGGTAGACCTGTGTGGTTTTGCCTGGAGTGACCCTCTCAGAGGAGGGGGAGTAGCTGGAGGGCTCTATATCCTCTACATCCCTCTCCTCGTAGAAGGCCCTATAATCAGTGGTCATGAAGGCATCCATCTGTCCCAGTATGTCTTGCCCCAACAAATTAGGAGTGAGTCCCTTTAAAATCAAAGGTCGTACCCTCCCCTGGTCACCATCGGGGTTGACCCACTTTAGGTATGTTGCGGTTTCTTTTGAGAGGTAGTTTCCCCCCTCCCCCAGGAATGTGGGTCCTGGGACAAGCTGCCATTCAGAGGATACCACTTCCGCTTTCAAGACTTTTCTGTCCGCACCTGTATCAACTAAGCAGTTGAAATTTCACCTCCCGCAATGACCATGTTTAACTTGGGACGTTGCCCCTCCACTATAGGTATAGTCAAGTGGGCCTCTGACGGACAAGGCTCTCGTCCTCTCCTAGAGGGTCCTCCTTGCTTTAACGGGGCTGGAAGATGCCCCTCACTCAGTTTAAAGGCTTGCTCTCGATATCAAATTTGGACCTACTCTCTTTATTCCAGTGATATCCTTTTCTGCATCGAGGGCACACGGTGGAAGGTGGCTTGTCACCCTTAGGGGTCCCCCCCATTTGAGGGCAGTCTCTCTTAAAATGTCCCTTTTGACCACACCCAAAACAAGTTCCCTTGCTAGGGGCATCAGGCGAACCAATCCTTTGAGCCCCCAGGGCTTTGGTTATCGCCTCTTCAATGGCCTGTGTCTGCGTTCAAGCCTGTGCTTGAAGTGCCAGGGCAAGGGTATGTGACTTATGTGATTGAGTCCCAATGTCTTGGGAGGCTACAATCCACCTACTCATAGAGGCATCCTTCAGGCCAGCACAGGCAGTTCGATGGTCCCTGTTCAATCCCTCCCATACCAACAACTTAACAAATTGGTCCCTTAATTCTCCGGGGGGAAGTTTTCTCTTAACGCTTTGTTCAACCCTGTCAATGAATTCAGACAGGGGCTCCCCTGGTTTTTGCTTGACCCTCGCAATGGGGTATTCAGTGGGGCCCTCCTCTAACTTAGCCCATGCCGATAACCCTGCATGTCGGACTTGGTCTCAATAGGGGTCAGCAATGGTCGCTTGTTGGATCCCTGTGGAGTAAGCGTCCACCGTGCCTGCCAACATGCCATAGGAAATAGGGATAATGGGGTTAGCCCTTCTATTGGCCTCTGCTCTGGTGCAGCACTCTTATTTATAGAAGGCACACCACTTAATAAAGAGTGCAGATGAGAGTACCACCTTGGTCACATCCATCCAATCCTTGGGGACACAGGGGTTATAGGGTAGTTCCTGAAGTAATGTTTGAGCCCAGGGTGAGTTGGGCCCATCTTCCACCACTGCCTTTTTTAGTTCCTTTAGATCCCTTCCCTCCCAGGGGTACCACTGAAGGGGCCTATTACCCCCTGGAGCTGAGTTAACCGGGAAGGCTTGGGGTTGGGACCCTGAACCCTTAGAGGAAGAGAAGTGAGCCTCTGCATATATAGGCTCAGAGGGTCGTGCCAAGGGGTCATAGGCATCCTGGTCTTGTAATTCCTTTCTCAAGGGGGTTTAAGGAGACTTCTGATTCTGGTTGGACCCTCCAGAGCCCCCCTCAGGCACCCCTGAACTGGGGGCATACGGGGGGGGGGAGCGAGGGCTCAGTACCAAGGTCTCCGCCATAAGGAGAAGTAACTTCCACTTTTGTTTTGACCTCTACCATCTGCGCTTGTGCTGAGCATTGGTCCCCCTCTTCCTCAAATGTACCCCAACTACCCTGTTGCGTCCTCCCTTCAGGGTCGGGATCCACCTTTTGGGACACTTCATGTGAAGTCTCCCCATCCTTGTGCTTGTGAGTCCCCGTGGGTGGAGGAGCGGGAATCCTATGGTGTGGAAGGAAGTCTTTAACGCTGATAAAGTAGGGTGGAAACCAAGGTGGGGGCAATGCCAAATTGCTTTTCCCTCTCCAGAGCGATCAGTTCCACCCTCGCCCAGGTAGTCCAAGAAAACAAATTGGAGCATGGAACCCAGGGAGCAACTTCTGTAATGTGTTCCCAGGTCCTTTTGGCATTATGATCGCTGATTTCGAGCCCCTGAGAACTCAACATGAGGCGCAAGTCCTTAAGGGCCGGCTCATCCTTTAAAGAGGTTGCATTACCCATCTTAGGGTCTCACTCACCCTGGAAGACCGCTTAGCCCGCTCACGCTTCGGGCCCCTGTTCGGGTGCCAGATGTTGGGTTGATGTACTCAGCCCCTCGCTAGCAGGGAACGAGGGATCCCGTCTGAGGTGGGAAAGGTGAGTGACCCCGTCCACAGCGGGAAAGGTGAGCATGCGCGGTGCCGGTCCCCAGCCTTCCCCGAAGACAATCAGACACCGCAGGGAGTCAGGTCAAGCAGGAACTAGTTTACTAGCAGCCACACTCAAGCTTATATAGAAACCCAGCGAGAAAAGGAAGTGCGTGAAGCCTATAACAGTAAAGGTCAACTTGCTTTTATGTTTTCTATGGGACCAAAAGGCCTGTCAATCTGGTGGTGTTCTTTGATTGGCTTAGGCCTTCGCGCGCACTCACAAGGTTGGCCCGCCCTCCCCTGGGCTTCTCAGCGCCATCTTTGTTTCACCCTATAGCTTCCCCTCCCATTTGAAATAACAGTTGTAAGTTATCTAATATGATATTATGTATGCTGTGAATGTTTAACTCATGTTTGATTTCCGTTTCTTTAATCAGAATGATTTTTTTTCTTTTTTTTTTTTTAAGGGCTGAGGACCGAACTCGGGACCTTGTACGTGCTAGGCAAGCACTCTGCCACTGAACTAAATCCCCAATCCCCTAATCAGAATGTTTTAATATTAGTCATTTTAATGATAATAAGACAACCTTCAAAGAGAAAGGGTTTTCTATTTTCATCCATAAAACACAAGTTCAAATACAAATTGAGTAATTCAGTCTTAACTGGTGCTCAAATAACTTTGTTTTTATATTTAACACATTTTGGAAATGCAAAAACCCATATATAAATATTACTTACAAAAAACAATGTTGGGGGCTGGCGCGGTGGCTCAGCGGTTT
The DNA here is from genome assembly GCA_004027875.1 of Aplodontia rufa. NCBI lineage: Eukaryota > Metazoa > Chordata > Mammalia > Rodentia > Aplodontiidae > Aplodontia > Aplodontia rufa. Next base: position 38,373 of record PVKS010011472.1, on the reverse strand, counting down.
CGGCGCTTGCCTGGCAAGCACGAGGACCCGGGTTCAAACCCCAGCACCATGTACACAACTGAGTGTTGGAGCAACTAAGGCCATGTGAAAAACTAAATAAAGTTGTTTCTCTCTTTCTCTGTCTCTCTCACTGTCCCTCTCTCTTTAAAAACAAACAAACAAACAAAAAAAAAAACAAAAAACAAAAAACAATGTTGACTTCTACTTACATGTCCAGAAGTTAGTTGAGTTTTATTGTCTTAGTATGAGTTAAAACTAAGATTGCTTTGAAACAAAATAATGTAATTCAGGCTTCACTTGAATGGAGAGCAGATGTAAGATCTGAATATTCAATAACTACTGAGTGGAAAGAATACCCCCTTTTTGTTTTGTTTTGTTTCATTTAATTATACTAATTAAAATTAGAACTTCTACCATTAAAATTACCTGCAGCTGTATGGTTCATGTTCTAACGGTATACAATGAAAATATTCCAACAGAGAGCACCAAGAAGTGTTTGTGATCGACACACACTCACAATCTTGTCACTTTGGAGAGGCAGCAGACAGCATAACTAATAAAGTTATTGTGCTTTTCTGAAAGAATAATAGCATGTTTGAAGACAGTGTATTAACCCTGTTGCAAAGTATTGATTATACTCTGTAGTGAAGGAAATGAAAGAACAAAGACAGAGTGTTTTTAATTCTTACCCTGCGTGCTCATGGTTGTTTTATTCTGTTTCAATTTACACCTATATTCAAGAAGAGTAAAAATGTATCATCCAGCCTCAAAGGCAGTTTTATTTTTCCTACATATTTTTGTAAAAATTTAATGTTTTAAAAAACAGATGTGTAAACTAACTTAGTGATGAATAAGAAATATCATCCAGTTTCACATAGCTGTGAACTCAATTTGCTGTACTTATAAAAAGAAGAAAGGAAAAGGGAGGATGCAAGGAAAGGAGAGAGAAAGAGATGAGAAAGGAGGGGGGAAGCGAAAAAACAACAGTTGGACAACATTATTATTTTGTTTTCTTTCTTGATTTTACCTTTGAAGGTTTGTTTACCCTAACTATACCAAGTTATAATCTTGATTGTAAACAACTAAAGAATATAACAATAAGCAAACAATAACTATTTCTAAAATCCTGAGTTTAATGTTAGACATTTTTATATGCTGAACCTCATCAAAGACTATTAATACCCATAATGTTTTCACAAATGTAAGTATTGATCCACACCAACACCTCCTATTCACAAGGTACATGTTACCTGGAAGGTAGTGTGTACAGGAATAATAGAAATTATTTGAATTATTTAAAATTGAAAACAGGAAATTCATAAAAAATTTTTCTGGCTATAGCATTTTTATTTACAACATAGGTGCTGTTCCTTTTTATTTTATTATACACAAAAGCAAGGTATGTGTAATACTTACATATTGAAAGTTTCTATATTCACTGTAGCATAACAGTATAACTCACAGTATTGATGTATAAAAATAAATTGGATTCCGAGCAAATGAAAAGAATGTGCAAAGTTTAAAATTTAAACATTTTTTAATGAAAAAATCATGCCAGAATGAAGCTCCATAGTTTTGAGTGGCAGTTGATGGACATTTCATACATCATTTATTAGATATAAACCAATATTTAAAATCCGATAAAATTCTCTTTTATTGTTAATGAACATCATTTGAAATCATCCTTCTGTGGTGATCTAGTAAGTATAAAATTGCTCACCTTTTCTGAACCACTTCTTTTAAGAGCAGAGCTCTTATAATTGCATTCCCATCTCCCCGCCCCCTCTTTTTTTTGAAGATGTATCTGTAAAGACATTTGGCATCTCATCAGCAAAAACAGCAGCTGGAGAAAGCCTTTCCTACGTGCTCTGTCAAGGGAATTGCAAGTTTAGGTGGAGTTTTAATAGACATCAAGGATTCAGTGACATAACATAGATTGCATGCCTTCATTCTATCTATTATTTGTGCCTTTCTCTTTTAATGGAAATGAAAACAATTATAGATAGCAGAAGAGATAAAGCTTCTCATTGACAGTACAATATTATAGTCCATGGGAAAGTATAAACCGATAAATACACAGGTAAGGTAGGTATTTACACAACATAACACTAATTAAACTTAATTTCTATTTCCAAATTTTGTAGAAACATTTGTGAAAGCTGATCCATGTTAACAAATCAATAACATCCTACACAGGCCAAGAGACTTTTTAAAAATTATTATTCCAATTAACAGTTTTCTAGAACATTTCTAGTGCTCGGCTGGCTTGTTTTTCTTTAACATATTATGAACCAATAATTTATTTCATAAATTCCCCATAATTTGGACTTAGAAAATATAAACTGCACACATTCCCTGAATCTAGCCTCGAAGATTCCTTCACCAGCTGTTGACGTTCGTTCTTCTATGTGCTTGCAAGCCCCTGTGCACATAGTGGTTCTACATTAAATATCAGCAGTAGTTCAGCACATGAAGAATCAAACCTCCACCTAAAATCAGAAAGCAAACTGTCACAACACCGTACTTGCTAGGGGTCTGTTGAATATATGGGATGTGGACATTATAAAACAGTCAATTTATTGATTCATGCTTAATTATAGGATTATAGAAATAAAGAAATGGAGGTAGTCCCATCTGTCAAATTTAGCATTCATTTGAAAGTCACTTTTAAAATTTTTAAATTAAATCATAATTCTTACAGTAATTTTAGGAAGCAGGTTTCATATTAGTATGGTAGATTGAACTCTACCACTTATTCCCACTCCCTCTAGAAATAAAAGTAATGAAAGGTATTGCTAATAAAAGAATAAACCTGCAAGGACAAAGAGAATTAGAGAGAAGACAGCAGCACCAGGTGTGAGATGTGAATGAATTTTTGGAAGATGAAAAGCAGATGGTAGAATGGTAATCAAATTGGCAGAGCAAGATGAAATCTAAGACCTGCAAAGGAGAATATTAAAGAGTAGCTAGCTGGGTCATCCTTCAGAATCCTGGACAACTCAGGGCATATATGCTTCTGATACTGGTGCAGTCAGAGGTATGCCTTGGAGCTCACTGATCCTGACTTCTCTCACAGCAGCAGAAGGCACAGGTTTGTTAGGTACTGAGATACTGGATTTAAAAAAAAAAGCAATTAACTGAAAGACCAACTTCTGGATAGTTAAAACTCCACCCACTAACTGCCTATCCTTTCATTGCTTGTGTCCAAGAACACCAGCATCACTGTATGAATCGAAAGACATTTGAGGAAAACCTCCAAAAGTGAATACAGAAAGCAAAAAGTGAAATTTGTCAGTTTACCCTCTCACAATCTATGGTAATGCTTACTTTTCTATGTCTTCTTCAGCCTTGATTATGTGTAATCACTTAAAATAGTTTTCTTATTCACAAATATCCATTACTTTATTAATGACATGAAGAATTCTCTTTTGTTTTTATTATTTCTATTTTTTCTCTCTCAGTGTGATATTAATGTTCTTTGCCCTCTTTTCAAGTTCTTTGATCGTCTTTCCAGTAGATTTTCCAAAATATCAGGACTTCTTTGGAATATGAGTACTTGCGAAACTGATATTCTTTTTTTTTTCTAAGAGAGAGAAAGAGAGAATCGATATTATTTCTTTCTTCATCTACTTTTTGTTTTTCTGACACTTGGTTGCGTATGTGGTGCTAGAGTTTAAATCCTCATCTATGCACATGCCAGGCAAATGCTAAGCACTTGGCCACCACTCCAGCCCCCACAAAACAAATATTCTAAAAATGGTTATGTACAAAAAAATGGAAACGTTGCTGACAAGAGAAATTTGAGAAAACAGAATCAAAGTGGAAGAAGCGTATCTCCTGATTTCCAGACAATATAAAATTGCAAAAACTAAGACAGTTATGGCACAGGGGTAAAGATTAAAAAAAATAAATCAAAGAAATAAAGCCCAGAGCCCAGAGATACATAGATATGGCCAATTGTGTGTTGATAAAAAGGTACAAGGAAATTCAGTAATGAAAGCATATTATTTTTCACCACAGGGTGGGAAACATGAAAGAAGTGGGCAGTGGGGGTGTACCTCCATAGAACAGCATTTGCTTGGTATGCACAAGACGACAGGTCCAATTTCCAGCACCAAAATTAATCAATTAATTAAGTGATATGCCAATGCATATCTCATTCTATATATACAAAGAAAATCAAAATGAATCATATGGGCGGGGGATGTAGCTCGGTGGTATGACATGTGCTCCTGGGCCGAATCCTCAGCATGCTGGATGATAGTAAATCAGAAACATGGGTGTAAAACCTAAAACTATCAAAATCATAGAAAACAAATGTAGTGTGAAATTCATGATGGTGGATTCAGCAAAGATTTCTTACATTAAAAACGAAAATCATTGTCCATCTAATAAAACAGAACAAATTCTTTTTTCACGTTTTCATTGGTGCTTTATGGTTGTACATGATGATGGGATTTATTGTTACATATTTGTACATGCACACAATATAACAATATAATTTGGCCAATATCACTCCCCAGCACTTCTCTCTCTCTCCTATCCTCCCATTCCTTAGTCCCTTTCCTCTACAGACCTCCTTTTGATTTTCATAAGATTTCCTACACATACATTTTTCTTTTCCTTTTACATCTCTAGCTTTCACATGAGAGAAAATATACAACCCTAGACCTTCTGAGTTTGACATACTTTGCTTAACATAATGGTCTCTAGTTCCATCCATTTTCCTGCAAATGGCATGATCTCATTTTTCTTTACGGCTGAGTAAAATCCCATTGTGTGTATATACCTCACTTTCTTTATCTGTTCATCCATTGATGTACACCTAGGCTGGTTTCATGGTTTGGCTGTTGTGAATTGTGCTGTTCTAAACTTGGGTAATGCATGCATCACTGCAGAATGATGAATTTAATTCTTCAGGATAAATAGCAAAGAATAGTATAGCTGGGTCATATGGCGGTTTCATGCTTAGTCTTTTCAGGAACCTCCATACTGATTTCCAGAGTGGTTGTACTAATTTACAACAGTGTAATAGTGTTCCTTTTTCTCCACATCCTGTCTAGCATTTATTATTGTTTGTATTCTTGATGAGTACCATTCTGACTGGTATGAGATGAAATATCTGTGTTGTTTTGATTTGCATTTCCATAATTGCTAAAGATATTGAACATTTTTTATATATTTGTTAGCCATTTGTATTTCTTCTTTTGTAATATGTCTATTTAATTAATTTGCCTATTTATTAATTGGGATATTTGATATTTTGATATAAAGCTTTTTTAATTCTTTATATAATCTAAATATTGATCCTCTGTCAGAAGAACAGTAGCAAAGATTTTCTCTGCACAGCAAAGCAAACAATTAGAAATGTGAAGAGAGAACCTTCCCATCTCTTCACATTCTTAATTATTTCCTTTGCTGCTCAGAAACTTTTTTATCTGATGCCATTCCATTTATTAACTATTAACCTTATTTCCTGAGCTTTTGGGGTCCGATTGAGAAATTAGTTGCCTCTCCCTATATGCTAGAGGGATAACCCTGTGTTTTCTTCTAGGAATTCAATAGTTTCTATTGTAACCCCTAGGTCTTTGATCCACTTTGTGCAGGGTGAGGGATAAGGGGTCTAGTTTCAGTTTTCTACATATGAATAACTAGGTTTTCCAGCACCATTGGTTAGAAAGGATCCCTTTTTTCCAATATATGTTTCAGCACCTAACAGAAAGAATGCTAAGTGGAAGTCCAGTGAATGAAGAACTGTTCTTCAAAAAGCATCACTGAGAAAATACAGACAAGGCACAGACTTTATGTATAAGTCCTATGTTTGATAAGGGTCTAGTATCAAGAATATTATATAAAGAACCCAGAACTCTCATATCTCGTGAATAAGAGGAAAGCAACCTAATTTAAAGTGGGTATAAGGGGCTGGAGCGGTGGCTCAGCGGTTTCGGCGCTTGCCTGGCAAGCATGAGGACCCGGGTTCAAACCCCAGCTCCATGTACACAACTAAGTGTTAGAGCAACTAAGGCCATGTGAAAAACTAAACAAAGTTGTTTCTCTCTTTCTCTGTCTCTCTCACTGTCCTTCTCTCTTTAAAAATAAATAAATAAACTGGGTACAAATGAGGAAAAACCTGGAGCACCTTTTATACCAAAAACCAAGAAACAGCCCTCCATTGAAAAAGGTAGGCCAAAGGGACAGAGGTACCAACAGAAAAACCTCCCAAAAGCCACAGTTGGAATGCTTTAAGCAACAACAAAAGAAATTTTTGGAAAAGAAACAACCCAAAATTTAAAAAAATAACTTTTTATGAACCAGTCCTTTTTTATATAAATAAAAATAAATAAATAAAATCATGGGAAGAAAGGTATGTGGGGCAGACCCAAGATGGCTATAGTTAGGCTTCCTCACTGAGACTTCTGGCCAGCTTTGTGTTAGCATATAGTCAAGGTCATGAATACTGTGATTCAGAATATGTATTCCAGATCTTAAAGATCTGCATGTGAGCATATGCTCACTTATGTAAAACATTGGCATTGGGCCTTCTTTGGCCTGCACATAAATGCCTATGGAAAGGCTCGGGGCTCCTGCTAACTTCAAATAAAGGATGTCTACTATCCCAACTGCACCTCACATCTTCTTTTGCCTACCAGGATCCTGAATCTGTTTCCCAGGGTCTGAGCCCCTGAAGGACATGGGATAAATCTGTGCTGAATTCCAAATAATGCATGTTACACCCTCGGAGAAAATGACTTCTTTGCAAAGAAGAGAGGAGAAAACTACCTTTACAATGGAGAAATCTGACAAAATTTGCCTTAATTAGGTGATCAATATTAACATTAATAGTGGTAAGTTTTTAGTGAATATCCTTTATATGACATGATGGAAACAGAACTTTACCATTGTGGTCTTCCTCCAAAACACTATAATCTGAACAAATCATAGAAAAATACCAGGCAAATTCAATTATAGGAGCATTCTACAAAACAATGGATCTGTACTCCTCAAAACTAACAGGGACAACACCAACAAGGAGAGTGTGATAACAAAACACAATGTGATAATCTGGTTGTAATCCTGGAAATCAGGTAAAAAGTAAGAAAATATAAATATACTATGTGTTAGTGATAATACATCAATATTGGTTAATTAATTATAACAAATGTAGCATACTAATATATGATTTTAGGAGGAACTCTACACAGGGAATATGGAAATACTTCACACATTCACTTCACTCTTTCTATAAATCTAAAAATGGTTCTAAGGGATAGAGTTAATTTTAAGGAAAGGGGATAAGATTCCAATATATAAAGGAAAGGGTATAAGATTCCAATATATACTTCCCTAAGACAAGAAACACAGATGAGGCAGGCAAGGTAGTGTCCGCCTATAATCCCATTGACTCTGAAGACTGAGGCAGGAGGATTTAAGTTCAAGACCAGCCTCAGCAATTTAGTGAGGCCCTAAGCAACTTAGCAAGACTCTGCCTCAAAATAAAAAATAAAAGGGGCTGGCTGGGAATGTGGTTCAGGGCCCCTGGGTTCAATCCCTGGTACACACCCATCTACCACCCCCCCACACACACACAAGAAGGAAAAGTAAGTACACAGATGAAAAATAATCCCATAGATTCTCAACATTTATTACTCATCAGAAAAATATAAACTAAAGCTATAATGTAATACCATTACATACCTACTTGAATTTCTCAGATGAAAAGGCTGACCATACCAAATGTTTATAAACTACATGGAGTAACTGGAGCTCTAACACTTTCTTTTAAGGGAGAGGGACAGTGAGCGAGAGAAAGAATCAATTTTTATTAAGTTTTTCATGTAGTTTCATTGTGTATGTGGTGCTGGTGCATGAAGCCCTTCTTTGCACATGCCAGGCAGGCACCTTAGCCACTGAGCAACTGCTCCAGCCCCCCTGATGGGAGGGTTAATGGGATCACTGTTTTAAAAAACAATGGGCAGGTACTTAAAAAGTCAAATATCCACCTACCATATCATCTGTCCATTTCACTCCTAGGTATTCACTCAAATACAAAAAGCATGTGTCCTTACACAGAAGTATTTACAGCAGCTTTGTTTGTTACACAGAAACTGGAACTCACCCAAACTCATTTACGAACAATGGTACAGATAAAGAAATCGTGGCATGTTCATATAATGTAATACTACTACCCCACATTAAAAAGGAATAAAGTATCAGTAACTAACAGCATGGATGGTTCTCAAAATAATTATTCTGAGCAATGAAAGACAGTTAATAACAAAGAGCAATATACATTGTAAGACTGCAGTTTTTGTAAAATCTAGAAAATGCAAATTATTCTATAGTGACAGAAAGAAAATCGGTGGTTGTCTGCACATAAAATAGGGGAGAGCCAGGTGGGATGGCAGAGAACACAGCTGATTCTAGAGGAGGCATTTGGGGATGATAGAAATGTTCATAATCTTGATTCACAGGTGTATATTTAAGTCAGAATTTATCAGATTTCATACTTAAAATGCTGGCAGTTTATGAATGACATTTTTAACCTTCAGACTTAAATTTTACCAGTTAGAGATATTTACTTCCAAATTTCTATTTTTTAATCCATGTGAAATATCATTAACATGCATACTTGCTTAATTTGTATATTTATCCTTTGATCAAGTGTTATAGCATCTTTACAATAAGGACACATATTCATTATAACTATTTTAAAAAGAAGTGTTTATGTAATTTAACTGTCATGTGTGTTAAAGAAGCACTGTATTTGAAGAGAAGCATTCCATATGCATCAAAGTTTGTTAAAGATAATACTCTTTTGTTTGGTTTTTCTTTTATGATCAAAGAAAGGAAATATAAATACACTGGATATGTATGAGATATGATTCTAAATGGGAGTTAAATGGACCAGGACAGTAAACAATTACATGATTCACAGAGCAGGGTGGCAGAGCAATAAGAGCTATCCATCAAAAACTTCGAAAACAGCTGGATTATGGTAGAAAATCATAGGACTCTTAGCAGTTAGTATACAGTGTCAGGTGTTTGAGATGTGTTGATAAAATAAAACACTTAAATAAGATTATCTAAAATTTAGATACTGTTTTCCTCAGTGATGAGATATGCATGACAATATCTTTGTTTTCAAATACAAACTTCTATTTGAAATTTAGTGTTTTCCCCTCCTCTCTAACCAAAATAACTTCAAATCACAAGAGGTCCTAAGTTAACAACTTCTGATCAATTTCTAAGCACAGCTGATTTTTTGATGTAATTCAAATTAACTTAATCTTTTTTTTTTTTAAGGAGAAATAAAGAGAAAATGTTGAAATTTGAGACAAGGGCAACTTGGAAGGAAATTCAGTTTACAATCTCTTTCCTGACACCAAAGGGGCTTCATACATATCAAAGTCAAGAACTTTTAGGATTTTAGACAGTGATGTGAAATACTTACTAAAGAATATGTATATCTAGTGTGATCAAAGACATGACTGTTTTTGTAGGGAAATGCATAACATCCATATGCTTACAAAACAGAGATCGTAAATAACTTCATGTTTAGCCAGGGCAGGTTTGTCATCAAATGAATTTCAGAAAACTTCTTGGCATTCAGATCATTTCTGAATTTCAGATTTGAAGATAAAGCTATGTGGACCTGTAATTCCAATACCTTAAAAAGAAGAGAAGAAAGTTGTGGCATAAAACTACTGAAGTTTAAATATGAAAAAAGTATGCATACAATTTAACAGATTCCTTTCACTGTCAAAGCTCTAATAAAGAATTACGGCTCAGAAGAATTCAATGACTGTATCTCAATTTTGTTTTTTCCAGAAATTTTAGTGTGGCCATGTAGTTTCTGAAAAGTGTACCTATGGATTAGTGTAATCAGTAGTTTCTGAAAAGTGTACCTATGGATTAGTGTAATCAATATTTATATGTTGTTCATTTTAGGTGAACAGTAAAATCAACTAGCAGCTAGCCTTGTCAGTGATATGAAGATGAACTAAACAAAAAAAGAATGTAGTGGATTACTGTTTATTAATACTGCAATTTTTAGAGAAAATAACTCCAGGATTATGAATGGTGATGTGGTAGAAGTAATAATTATAATTTAACATTTCACATAGTATATTTAAGATACAATTCTACATGTGCTTCCTAGAGTATATTTAAGATAGTATATATTCCTATTATGTTAGAGCCTTCTTAAGGTGCCATAAAGAGGGTCTGTGTGCAACAACCTCAAAAGAAGTGCATTATGGTGAAATTGTTTACATTTGAAACAACTTAGTAATTGAGATTGAGACCCAACTAACTTTTGTTCCATTAGAAACTTGTTAACATAAAGTGTAATTCATTATGATGGATAATTTTTAGACATTTCCATATGTGATGGTAGAAATTGTTCACCCAAATTTCCTGCTTACATTAAAATATGCACTTACTTTCTCAACTGTTTTTTCTTTGATTTGATTTCAGCATGATTTTCATATGTAATATTGTTTTTAAAAACCTGATTTTTATTCATACTAGGTTGGGCTTATTTGATAAGAGATATAAGCAATTCTAAGTACACAAGGTAAATTTTTTTTCCACATTTATTAGAAGTATATTGCCATACAGGATACAGATGAGGGAGAAACATTGTCAAAACTGTAGCAATCAATGTGTATAAACTTTGATAACCAGGGGTAATGCTAACACATAGATAAGCTACTATGGGTTTCATCTATTGCAGTTGCCCCCAGAAGAACTCATGTGTTAATTGGGTATCTAGTGTAGGAATAACATCGGCTTCTGGAATGGTTCCCCCATCTTCCCCATCACCAGACTCCTATGAGTTCTTCGTATACAGGTAAGATAATTTTAGAATATTACGTTCCCATTCCTGCTTCTCAGCAAATAAGAACTCTATCATTATCCTGTGGACCATCTAATGAGTAATATTTTCTCTTAATTTTGTTATCACCATTCCCCTCTAATTTCAAAACTCTTACCAATATATAATGAAATAAAATTATTAGAATAACTATTAAACAAAAATAGTAACAACAAATGCACTCTGTCCCCATGGCCTTGTGAAGTTTCACAACGATCACTATCATTTAATCTTTATTACAATTCCCTCTGGTATGTGACATTGTATATTTTTACAAATAATGTTCAGACCCTTGCCCAGGTCACAGTGATGCAAGATTTCTCCATCTCTGGATTGATAGCCTATTCTTTACATCAGAATACTTTCTATTATCCTTATTCCTTGAAGGATTAAGTCTATAGACCTGTTCTAATATTTTCCTTAATGGCCGGTAAGTGGTGGAATTCTCTATTAAATTCTGCAAATTAAGTGTATATAGATACCACCTAAAAGTTTCTGACAACAGCATTGATTCCTCCAGGGTTATACAAGGTAGAATTTAAGAAGTTGAATCGGGAGCTAGGAAATGTTTCGTTTGTGCTATTATTCCCACACACCTAACCTACTAATTGTTTTTAGCTTTAAATATTCCCTAATCTGCAATTGAGGGCTCTTGATGCTCATCATTTTTGGGTCTCCCTATTAGTCTGGGGCATGCTGAAACTAAGTGAAATTAGAAAGTCCTTCAAAAGCAGCAATCCTGAAATATCATTATGCCCTATTGGAACCTCCATTTCTGTCTCTTTAGCCAGAATGTTCAGGCAGTTTCAAGAAGGGCCCAGATGTTTTGAGATACTTGATTAGCAGGAGTCATCCCTCTGAAAGTGTGAAGAATTTATTTTGAGATGTGTGCCGTTACTCTGGCTGTTGCTATAAAGCTGTGGGATGTTCTTTCCTTTTTGCCATAGGAATACTTTATAATTTCAGCAAGATCTCTCTGCATGAAATAATGTACTTTAATGTAGATCTCCTGCAGCAATCCACAAATACTTCTCCATGGGATTTTATGTTTCAACCAATTCAATGTACTCATATCACTTTTAAATTCATTTTTACTTACATTTTTATAATGTTCACCCTGACTAGTAATTCTGGCCTTACATAGACATTTTTGTCATATTTTCTCTAAACCTTAAAACCCTAGAAGTCTAAAGTTAAGGCAAAAAGTTCCTTTTTTCTTGGACCCTCATTTCAATATGGAATTACAAGTCTTCGCTCATAAAATAGTAAGTAAAAATGAAAATCTTCATCAATGTTAACATGATTATCTTGGCTTAAAAAATAAAGCAGACTACTTTGTGCTAATTGGTATGATAGTCTGGTGGCAGACAGAATAATATTCTTATTTGGGAAAAATATATATATATGTATTTGACTTCTAAACTGGTTCTTTTACTTTAAGCTTTTAATTCCAATTCCAATTTTAATAAATTTTATTGGCATGGCAAGGAATGTAAGCATGGCTAGAATCCATAAACTATGTTTGTGACTTTAGGGCAGTGGGTTTCACAGAAGTAATAGGATTTTTTTTTCCTTGCATCTTCATTTTCCATTAAGTAAGAGAAATGGAAAAGAATATTTTAGTTCTAGAAAGAAAGAGCAGAAGAGAAAAAAAAATGGATTTCTCAGTGTGGCTGCTTTCTGAAATGAGCCATGAGCAGGAAATAAATATTGTCTTAAAAGAAATAACAATTCGATATTTCATTTCAAATAAAATATATCTAGGGGAACATCCAGATTTCATTTCCTGGGGTCTAAAAATTACATGATTTCGTAAACTCTTTTTAAGAAAAAGAAAATTAAATTTCACTTTCAAAATTAGGTTTGAAAGTCAATTTTTAAAATGGTAAAAGAATTCACAAAAAATGCAAATTTTTTCAAGCTGACAAATAAAAAAATTACAAAAATTTGAGAAATATGTAATGTTACAGTTAATTAATTGCCTATCATACCTCCATACCTTTTCCTCAGGATTTTTGGTTACATGCTGTAGGGTGGGTACTAGGATTCAACCCAGGGTGATCTACTACTGAGTTACCTCCTTAGGCCTTTTTATTTTTTTATTTTGGGAAAGGGTCTTGATAAGTTGCATAGGCAGTCCTCAAAACTGATATCCTTCTGCCTCAACCTTCCAAATAGCTGGGATTACAGGATTGTGCCACCACACCAGCCTCAAAAATATAGTTTAATTAATTAGACTGTAGGAAACTTTCTTTCACCTTCAATATTCTTGTTTGATAATGTTGGTATGCACAAAACATGTGACTTTAAAAATAGAAATACATGACTTTAGTAGTGTTGCTACAGGTTTGTATTCTTTAGTTACATGAATTCTACAAATTCCATTTTGCATCATTTTCATCAAAAAAGAGGAAGACATATAGGGGGGCATTTGTAATTGCACATGTTGTTTTATTATATATATAATCTATATATATATTAAAGATGGATAGAGTGGGAGAACGAGAGAATCAATTTTATTTAGTTTTTCATTGCTCTGACACTCTGTTGTGGATGTGGTTCTGGGGTTTGCCAGGCAAGCACCATAACCACTGAGCCACCACTCCAACCCTCCTTTACTACATTCTTGACAGAAGAGAACTTCTGTTTTGAATAGTCATCCTTCCTAATTGCACATGTTCAACGTTTGGAAAACTAATCTCAGACCAGCTTCCAGCTTATTGCAAACCTTTTCCCTTCATCACCTATATATGTCTAGGGTTAATTGTAGAACAAGTTCATCTAGTGATATAGTCTCTGGTCCTATATCTTCATACCATGTCACTGGGCAAGTCAGCACAGAGTATTCCTGGAAGTCATGTCTATACCCTGACAATTGGTAATAATATAACAATACATGAAAGTGTTTGCAGACCACAAAGTGCATTACACTAAACCAGGTTTCTCAATCTTGGCACTACTGACATTTTGGCTGCATAAATTGGTATTGGGGGAGGGATATTTTGCAAATTCCAGTGTGTTTGACAATCTCCTTCTTCCCTACCCACTTGATACTATTAGGACCTCTGACCCCTGTGCTAGCTATGATACTTAAAACTTGTTCTGGGGAAGGATCACCCCAGTTGAGAGTCACTGTCCTAAACTAATCTGATTATATTCCCAATTCCTCTTATTAACTACTTACCAAAAATGCCCACACTACTCTAATATCAAAATATGGCACAGAGCATGTTGAAGAGGAAAGACACAAAGTTGTAACCAGATGCAACATTTTCACTTGCAAATTTTACAGAAAGTTTATGATCATATAGGGACATTAGTCATACCCTCCCAAAGTTTTGAAAGGTTCATTCAAGGAACCTGTAGGTTAAGCTCCACTAATCTAGTTTCACAATAAATCATTTTCTGTTTGTCCTTGAGGTCATAGAGAAAATAATCACTTTTGGTATTTTTATGTTTTATTATTTAAGAGTTCTCTGAATTTAGATGTAATATTTCTAGTGGGCAGGGTAAGAACTTGGCTCAGTGGATGTTTCCTTATTCCATATTGCCCCTGGTTGTCACTATGGTGTTGTGGCTGAAAATCAGTCCATGAGTGGGAACATGTATTTGTGTTCAAGTGCCAGGAACAACTTTCTTTCACTTTATTTTATTTTACTTATTTTCTTATTTGGGGGTCCTAGGAATTTAACCCAGGGGCAATCTATCATGGAGTCACATCCCTAGCCCTTTTTATCTGTTATTTTGAGAGGGGCTCACTAAATTGCTTAGGACCTTTCTAAGTTGCTAAGAGGCTGACCTTGAACTTGCAATCCTCCTGTTCCAGCCTCCTGAGTCACCGGAATTATAGGTGTGCACCACTGCACCTAGCTCTTTCACTTTTAGGTCTTTAATATTGAAAAGTCCTGCTACCTCTGAAAGCATTTTCTTAAAATTTCATGGTTTAGGGGCTGGAGTGGTGGCTTAGCGGTTAAGGCTCTGGTCTGGCATGCATGAGTACTTGAGTTCAAACCCCAGCACCACATACACAACGGAAGTCTCGGAGCAGCGAAGGCCAGATGAAAAACTAAATAAAATTGATTTTCTGTCTCTCACTGACCCTCTCTCTTAAAAAAAAATATTCCCTGGTTTAGACAATTTTGTTTCCCTTTATAAAACACTTCAAAAATTCTGTGATACTTTGGTCAAACTTTAGGTCACCTGCTATAATCAAGTAAAACTTGAGAATGTCAACTTTGAGTCCATGAAGTAAAACCTGAGATGGACAATAATTGAGAGTGCTGAAGAAAATGATGAGCTAATGGACCATGACTATTGTCCATAATGGAGGGGAGGAAGGCATTTTAGTAATACGCTAGACTCATTAAATGGTAGGCACATGATATGAAACCTGTTATCATCCCTGCTACACATTGCCATCATACCAATATTCTTAACTAGCCTGCTCATGTGAAGAATCGTCAAAAAATTAGGGATGGATCCACCATACAATCCCGCTATCCCTCTTCTGGGTGTTTTTCCAAAGGAGTTAGAATCAGCACATTACAGTGGCACAGCAAAACCTATGTTCATAGCAGCTCAATTTACAACAGTTAAATTATGGAACCAACCCAGATGCCCCTCATTGGATGAATGGATCTAAAAACTGTGGTATAGGGGTTAGAGCAGTGGGTAGCTCAGCAGTTGCAGTGCTTGCCTGGCATGTGCAAGGACATGAGTTTGAACCCCAGCACCACATAAACAATGAAGCGTTGTAGCATTACCTCACTGGATACTAATGTTATTTGGAAAACCATTTGGTGCATGCTGGTATTGTGTGGTGAATATAACATTTGGCACCAAGAAATTTTGGGTTCAATTCTTGGCTCAGATCTTTACCAGCAAAGTGGTTGTTAATGAAGTCAGTTAACCACTGCATGCCTTTGAAATCTTATCCGTAAAACTGGAATCAAAATATGTGCTTTGAAGTACTATTATGAGGTTTAAACTTAGCAAGTAGAAAGTACCTTGTACAGTGCCTGGTACGTGCTTTTATTAATACCTAATTGTTATCTTTGAAAGAGCTTTAACGAAGCTGAAGTCACCGGGAAATGTTCACATGGACTTGTAATCCTATCAGGATGTTCTTTGTGTTTGATTGGCTTTGTAAAGATACACAAATCTGCCTAGATTCCTTGAACCTCATAATGCACTGAGTAGTTATTTGTATGAAAATCTCTTGGTGCTAGAAGGAAATAGGCAAGGTTTTTTTTTCCTAGTAGAAAACAATTCACCATTTGTTTAATACAATCTTACACAAATAAGAGTCTTCTTAGTAAGATTATAGAGCAAGTATTAGACATGGTAGTATCTGAGTGGGTAGGAGTTGTGATGTTTTACAATTTTATTCTTTCTAATTCTCTTGTAACAAACATATATTATTTTGGGAATGAAGGAAAAGGTTATTTTTAAAATTAAAATAATAAACCCCTGAGTTCTATTATTAATGCCAAAGTCTTGTACAGCTTATGGTTATGGAAGGAGGAGGTTATGTCTATTTAGATAGTGCTATTTACAGCACAAGTCTTTCAAAACATAAAAGTAATTATAGTCTTTAGAACCAAAAGAAATCTTAAGGATCATTGTGTATCATGCTTTCCTGTGAAGTATGAAAAATCGGATCCGGGGTGTTTAGGGCTCTGCAAGAAGTGAATTAGTAGTAGAACGGCGATTCCGGCACTCCTCATGTTTGTGTTTGACAAGTGACACAGACCTGAGGCCTGGAGAAGGGATCCCTAGGTGACCAGGAGAAGAGAATGATTAAAAGAAATGTTGAGGATTCCTGACCTGTCAGTTTCATTCTAATTCCTTCCAATGTCCTATTAATCTGATCCTAACTGACTTGTTTCTTGGCTTTTTAAGTCCTCAAAAGCAGAAGTTTAAGAGTGAAAGATTGCTTAAATTCTCCCATGGCTCTTTTTTCCTTTTGACATTTTTCTCTGATATTGAGTTTACCCCTTCTCCCCAAGCATTCTGGGCTTGAGATCTTTGAGATCTTTTTTTTTCTTTTGTTTATTTGTTGTGTGTGTGTGTGTGTGTGTGTGTGAGAGAGAGAGAGAGAGAGAGACAGAGAGAGAGAAACAGAGAGAGAATCAAATTTATTTAGTTTTTTATCTGGTTTTCGTTGCTCTGACACTCTGTTGTATATGTGATGCTGGGGTTTGAACCATGCCAACAAGCCAGGCAAGCGCTCCAACTGCTGAGCCACCGCTCCACCCCTAGGCTTGGGATCTTTATCTCAGCCTTTTCTCAAACACTACCTACTTCTGAGTATTAATTGTGATTGTTTCCCTTCTTACTAGTTTTGACCAACTCCAATTTAAACTTCAAGATTCATCTCAAGGGGCTGGAGCGGTGGCTCAGTGGTTTTGGCGCTTGCCTGGCAAGCATGAGGACCTGGGTTCAAACCCCAGCACCACGTACACAACTGAGTGTTGGAGCAACTAAGGCCATGTGAAAAACTAAATAAAGTTGTTTCTCCCTTTCTCTGTCTCTCTCACTGTCCCTCTCTCTTTAAAAAAAAAAAAAAAAAAAAGATTCATCTCAAGTCTCTGATCTATTTCATTACCCAATGTCAAGGCCGTGTTGGTGAATTCTCCGTTTAATAATCACTTGCTAAGATTACCGTTGTGGGGGTGGGACTGCAGCTCAGGGGAGGAGCTTGTGCAGCATATGCCCCAGCACCATAAAACAAACGAGCAAACACACATAAAAATAAACTAATATAGTGTGTGTTTCCTTCCCCAACTGGCATATGAGTCAGACAAGTCTTACTCATTTTTGTAACAACTCTAAGTAAATGGTGGCTCAATGAGTGAATTAGCCTCCCCAGGGTAGTCCATCTCTGCTAGCTATTTATAGAAGCACAATATAATGAAATAATGGTAATAGAGGTAAGTGTCTGAGAGACCCTGTGCTCTGACTTCACAGTGACATGAAATAAGACAAATAGAATGGTGGCATTTTAGACAAAGTGACTCTGGAAAATGTTTCTACATTCATAACACCTAGGCAACCAGGTTATCTTGGCACAAAGGCTGGTTTATATTTGAAGCACAAGACAGCTAGAATAGCCTGGTATAAGGAACTGATGAGGTAGCAAAAGCCTAATGACTGGGAAATCTTGGGAAGAGACTGGAAATCTGGGGAGAGGGAGAAATGAGAACATGGCTGAAAGCAAACAGTACTGGGCTTGTAGAGCAGCAATGGGTAACAGGGACCAAAGATTGTGGTTCCTTATAGAGACGTCACTAAACTGCTCCTTCATTGTGTGAAGTTACATATGGCATCTTCTGTGGTTGACATCAGAATAAATTTCATCCTCCAGTTTCATATTTCGGTAGCAGAAACTGACAATCCAGATCCCAAATTGTCCCCATTAAAGTGAGAGAAACAGATGGGAGGAGAATAAGCAGCATGAAGATATTTGTCACCTACCCTTAGTAGAAAATGACAGAAATTAATTACCTCTTCATCTGTGTCCTCACAGCAGGTTGTGACTCAATTGTGCCTATTGTTTTTCATTTTATTCCTGATTCTTTTTTCACATGCCCTTCTTGTTGTCTCCCATATGAACCTTTAGATGCTAACTTATGCTCTTAGAAGTGTGAGGTCCTGAGCTCTGTCGCCTACCCTTCAATGCCCTGTATAAAACATTATATATAGGAAGGAAGGAAGAGGCAAGGAAGGAGGGAAGATGTATGCACTAATCCCTGGGTTAGGAAGGTATTGGTTAGTGTCAAGAGTGGGAAGGGAGGCAGGTAAATGGATGGGCTGGAATGGGGAAAACGGATTTTGGAGGCATATCAAGAGGAAGAAAGAAGACACGATAATGTTAGACCAATCACAAAACTTTATATCTGTGATTATTGCTGAGAGTTTTGCAGAGTCTGCTGATTCAATTTATATTGAAGTAGTTAGGGCCAACTTTTCAATTTATTCCACTGCTAAATAATTAATCTGCCCCATGGGCTCTTTAGTAAACTGATCAGGAGCTATATTACTACAGTACAAAATAGCTCTGTGATGGTCTTGTCACTTACCAACTCAGGTTTCATATTTCTTTGAGGAATCATACTTTGCATCTGAATCACATAATTGCTTTTTAATAAAGAAGTAAGTTACAATAATTTAGAAACATTTCAAATATCTTACCTAGGCTCCTTAAACATGTCCATTTGCTATGATTTATAGCTACTGTAGCAAGATTTATTCTTCTTAATTTCTTTCTGTCACAAAATCTCAAAGATAACTTGCAGACTATCATATGGAGAAAACTTGAAAAGCTATTAGAATTCTATGGTTTAATGATGAATAACTTTAGATTACATTTTAACCAATAGCCTTAACAATACCGAAACTAACCCCAGTTCCCTTTCACCCTGTCAAGTGGTCACTTAAGCCAATAGTTAGCTAGCTAAAGGCTAGCTAATAAGCCATGCTTGAGGACCCACTGGGAATCTTGGACAAAGTATTCCAAATTTCTGTGGCTTGGTATTTTTAATCCAAAAGTATTAAGGAACAGGAAAGCAGAACCTCTTCATATATTTTATGAATTCACAAACTTAAAGTATCCCATTTTCCTGGAGACGTTTTTCTGATTGGTCAGTAGTCCTTGAACCCAATACAAATAAGAAATCAAAGTGAAAGGAAACCCACATAGAATGGTAAATTAAGAACACTGGAAATTTAGTTACAACACAGACTAAGTTGTACATAATAACTATTAACTGACTGCAAATTTAGCTCTAAGTTTCCAAGCAGCCCAAGTAAAAATGGAAAGACAGATTGCTACACAATTATTCATAAAATGTAAGTATCCATAGTTAAGAAGAAAAAAACTTTATTATACCTTCTTTTCTTTTATGAGTCAAACTTTTACTTTTGGTAACATTGTTACATAGAATCTATTGTTGGGGGAGCAAAATACAGGGTAAGTCCTTCTTTTCTGATATTTTTTCAGATATCAAAATATTAATTGTAATGATAGTTATTCTTTCTGAGTAATCCATATTCTTTGTTTATTGTCCATCTGCCTCAGCTAAAATATAATCATGGGACAAAGTCATTGCCTACTTAGTGCCCTACTTTATAAGCAACACCCTAATACCTATATATATGTAATCAGGTTGTGCGGTACAAGAGAGCTATCTTAGTCAAACCACACTGAATTAAGAGTATATAATCAGTACTGTGTCCTAGGGCCATTATCCTGATCATGATTTGTTTACTAGTGAATTATATGACTGAAAGACAACACTTTGGAAAAGAGGTGTCTATCCAGCTTTCCCTTCTGGCACATATCTAGGAAGGGAAAGCCGGAAATGCTGTGGTCTAAGGTGACTTGAACTGCCCTAAATTGAGTGTGCAATTTCACTTTATCGGGGAAGCATTAAATTTAGACTCACATTTCCCATAACTCCCATGAGAAACAAGTTCTGAATATTACACAGTGAGCTATGAGAATAAGCCTTAACTGTTTCTGGATGTAAATAAGTGATGTTAATAGCTGCTTGTTATGCACCAAAGAATACATTTTATTAGACAGCAGGAAGAATACAAAAAGAAACTAATAAGTCTGCCTTCTTAAATAATCTTAGAGCTATAAAATAAGAAAAATATTAGAAATAGAATAAAGGAAAATAAATTTCAATATACTACATATCAGAATGATACTTTTAAACTATTCAAATGTCCATGGGAGTTAAGAATTTTCTTACTATTTATTTATTTTGAGTCAGGCTCTTCTATGTTGCCCAGGCTGGTGGTCTCCAACTTCTGTGCTAATGCCTCAGTCTTCTGAATAGTTGGTACTACAGTTAGGTGTCACTGCACGCAGCTGTTCTGTTACTCTTAAACCTTCTTTCCAGATGCTCATTCTGTCATTCTCTCAGAATTTTATGTTTCTCTCTGCCAGACTATAAAGCCACATGAGCCTGGAAGGTCTGTCCATTCATTCATTTCTCATCTATAACGAATTGAACAACTTTAAGACAGTAACTGTTTTACGTGATGAATATAATGATAAACAGGATACAATCTCTGCTTCCAGGAAATTTAAATGACAAACCTAGAAGCAAGTAGTGTAAAATTTGGGTGTATAAGGAGGTGATGGATATAATGGATGGAATGGCATGGGCTATGGGTCTTGCAGAACATAGAGGAAGACAATATCAGCTTTTCAATGGCTTACCATCACAATGACAGCTATGGCAGGAAATACACTAAATGTACATGAGGATTAGTCTTTTAGGATAACTGTTGACAAAGGTTATCGCTTAATTTATGTGTTCTTCTGACTAAATAATATTATACCTGATCAGTATGTGATTGTTAGCATTCAGAGCAAAGGAGATAGAATAGAATTAAGAACTAAATTAACTGTGAATACAAGGAAAGATGTAAATCTATTCAACAAAATTTACAAATTTGCTGTCACGATTTACCTTCATGTCCTAACTTAATACAATCTTGCCATTATAAATCAATGTTTTGAAAAAGTCTGTTTCTCAAAGGTATAGACTGTGGAATCAGAGTGAATGGTTTTTACTCATTAGTTCTACCCATTAAGTACATAGATTAACCTGTTTGAGCAACAGTTTTTTTCAACTGTAAAATGGGTATGATACTTAAAGGATCAAATGGGGTGACCCGTACATATTAGCTTCCTATTGCTGTTATAACAAATTACTACAAAGTAGCTAAAACTACACAAATTTGTTATCTTTCAGCTTTGGAGGTCAGTAGTTTGAAATGTATTTTATTGGAGTACAGTTAAAGAGAAGGCAGGGTTGTGTTCCACCTGGAGGCTCTGAAGGAGAATCCCTTCTCTTGAACTTCTAGAAGCCACTTGTATGTATTCCTTGGGTTGTAATATCCTTCTACATTTTTCAAAGTCACAAGTTTAGAAATTTCTACTTTTTTTTTTAAAGAGAGAGAGACAGTGAGATAGACAGAGAAAGAGAAAAACAACTTTAGTTTTTCACATGGCCTTAGTTACTCCAACACTCAGTTGTGTACATGGTGCTGGGGTTTGAACCCGGGTCCTCGTGCTTGCCAGGCAAGCGGCGAAACCGCTGAGCCACCGCTCCAGCCCCAGAAATTTCTACTCTTTATGACTGTTTTAGCCTTTCTGCTGCTGTGACCAAAAGACCTGACAAGAACAATTCAGAGGAGGAAAAATGTATTTGGGGGTACATGGTTTTAGACATCTCAGTCCATAGATAGCTGGCTCCATTCCTTGGAGCTCAAAATGAGATGGAACATCATGGCAGAAGTGTGTGGCAGAGGAAAGCAACTGGGGACATGGCACCAGGAAGCAAAGAGAGAGTTCTGCTCAGCAAGGACTAAATATAAACCTCAAAGGTGTATCCCCAGGGATCTACCTCCTTCAGTTACTCCCTACCTGCTTATAGGTGCCACAGAATTAATACCTATCAGGAGATCAATGCATTGATTAGGTTAAGTCTCTTATTACCCAGTCGTTTCATCTCTAAACTTTCTTGCATTGTCTCAAACAAGTTTTGAGGAATGCCTTATATCTAAACCATATTGATGACTTCTGCTTCTATCCTACATCTTCTCTGATTCTAATTTTAATGCCTTCCTCTTATAAGGACTTTATGGATTACCTGGAGAACACCCTGATAGTCCAGGATAATATTGCCTTGCTTAATCACATCTGCAAAGTTACTTTTCCATGTGAGGTAGCATATTCATAGCCTCCAGGGGTTAGGTAATAGACTTCATTTTGGGAGGCTGATGGTCTTGTCACTATTATGACTACTATCCCATGTAAAGTACCATTTAATTAGTTTATATGATTATATTTTGGGCTGGAGTGGTGGCTCAGCAGTTGGAGCTCTTACCTGGCATGTGCTAGGACTCGAGTTTATACCCCAGCACCACATATACAACTAAGTGTCAGAGAAACAAAGACCAGATGAAAAATAAATAAAAAATGATTTTCTCTTTTTATCTCTCTCTCTCTCTCTCTCTCTCCATTTATAAAGAGAAAGGGGTCAGTGAGAGGGAGAGCGAGAAAGAATCAATTTTACTTAGGTTTTCATTGCTCTGACACTTCATTGTGTATGCGGTGTTGGTGTTTGAACCCCTGTCCTCACACCAGCCGGGCAAGTGCTGTAACCCCCAATAACCCTCAAGCCACCACTCCAACCCACTCTCTCTCTTTAAAAAATAAACAAAACTATAATTATATCTTATGTACATTCACTGTTCACCATGCTTCTCTAAAAAGTTTGTATAAGATAGATGACCATTTTACATCATATAGAAACTGAAATAAAACTAGATTTTGTTGAACTCAGCCACTAATTCTTTTCCTAGACTGTTTTCACTTGTTGTTCTTTGACTTTCTACTGAGATCATTGGACCATTAGTTTCCCTCGGCTGTATTTGTCAACAAGTAAAAAGTTAATTGACTATTTCATTATGGTCCCAAAGAAATTGCATGTGACTTTTTAATATTCTACAGTGCTCATGTGACTATTTCTTAATGAACTCCTCTCTAAGCTTATTTAGTTTTAGACAATTATGATACTTTAAAAGCATATAATCTGATGTTATGAGAAATCTGTTATGTATTTGATGTATCTTCCAACAAAGCTTCTCAGGGAGTTTCAAAAATTGTTCAACAAAATGAGAAATCATCCTCAGGAAAGACAAGTATCACAGTCAATGAGAGACACACTTTCGTCAGTTATCAGGGCCAGCTACATCCCAGGAAAACTGATTGAAGTTAGAAGTTCAAGTTCCAAAGAGTGATTGACCCCTCAGGCTTTTGTTTCTGCCTGCTACAACTATTACTGGCTTTAAGATGTAGTGCCAAAGGAAGCATTCCTAAAAGCTTTGCCCTCACCATGAGTTAGTACTTTGCTTTCTATTCCTTCACACACACACACACACACACACACACACACACACACACACACTTATTTATTCATTTATCTTTCTCTACCCTCAAGCTGTTTGTTATCCCTTACTTTTTTGCCTGTTAAA
Organism: Aplodontia rufa; assembly: GCA_004027875.1. Taxonomy (NCBI): domain Eukaryota; kingdom Metazoa; phylum Chordata; class Mammalia; order Rodentia; family Aplodontiidae; genus Aplodontia; species Aplodontia rufa. Next base: position 14,441 of record PVKS010011472.1, on the reverse strand, counting down.
CTCACATGTAAACTACTAATCCCCCATAGGGTAACTAGCACTGTGTTGTACCCTTAATAAATGCTTGCAAATGACAAAATGAATTCTTTGCCTTGCTTAAAGAGGACTTCAGCATGGAAATGAGCCCTTGTGTTTGTATATAGGTTTCAATGGCTCATTTTCGCGTCAGACTTCCCCTGTTATGAATGCTGTGGCAGCACCAACAGTGTTAAGGGAGGATTTTATTGGAGAACATTTGGAGGATTAGAAAAATCTCCAGAGCTTTGGAAGCACCACATTTTGTGTTCAAAATTCTATTTCATTCTGTCTCAAGACCAGAATAAACAGAGAAGAAGGATGGCAAGAGCCACAAGGTTCCATATGTGAAGCCCTAACCCCCTTCAGAAATAAGTGGGAGGAAGAAAGGAGCGCACTCGTTAGAGAATTTCTTATTCAGTGGTGTTCATTCTCATCAGGCTGCAACTTTGCATATGAGCTCTTAACACCACAAAATGTATTATTGAATGCATGGTCTACTTAATTAGGTTTTTTTTTCTTTTTATAAAGAGAGAGGGACAGTGAGAGAGACAGAGAAAGAGAGAAACAACTTTATTTAGTTTTTCACATGGCCTTAATTGCTCCAACACTCAGTTGTGTACGTGGTGCTGGGGTTTGAACCCAGGTTCTCGTGCTTGCCAGGCAAGCGCCGAAACCGCTGAGCCACCGCTCCAGCCCCTACTTAATTAGTTTTAAGTTGTCCTCCTGCCTGGCTTTTCTAAAATAACAAACAAAAAATACCTCTGGATATGCATGTATTCAAACCAAAATAATTTAAATAAAATTCAATGGGATGCTTGTAGCAGGTACCCTTCATACCTTTTTTTCTTATAGTGGATTTGGAAAAACAAAATGCATTTGTGGAGGTATGGAAAAACACTGGCATGATTTAGTGTCCCAGAAAAAACAATCTAGCAAACTCATACTAAGTAACAGTGAAGTCAAAGATTCCTTTTCCTTCAAAGCTTAATCTCTTATTAACATCATTGGACTAGGCTTTCTGAAAATGGGGGAGAGTTCTCAAGTGAGAATATACCAGCTCTGGAAGTGACTGTCACTGTCCCATTCCTCCACCTTAATCCAATTCACACTTCTACCATTGGCTTCTTTTTTGATCCGGGCTTGTTAATTATATCCAGCTGTAGGCAAATTTCTCTTCCAAATTGGCAACACTGAGCTCCCAGGCTACTCACATTTTCTTCCTTCCCTTGATAAAACCTTTGGAGCAAGCGTTTTCTTGACTCTTGTTTCTGAACTAACCCCCAGTTATGGATATTGTAAAGGGTTCAAGGGACTCACAAAATCTGGTTTTGAATATGGTGCATTTCTTTTCATTCGACCCAAAATTGCCTAGAGAGGAGAATTTCCTGAGAGGCCCAGGCACTTTGCCATCACTATTTCTCTGGTTCTTAAATACTCTGGGGGCTAGATCTAAGTGGTGACTGCCCAGGTCAAAGCACAACTCCAGAGAGCAATCAGGCTTTCCTCTAGTCTACCAGGTGAACGGTCATCTAGAACAGCAGCTTTCAAGGGTACAACAGACCCTTTTCCCTCTCTGGATCTTCCTGCTCTATCCAAGGGCTTTATTGTCAGAATTTTCCTATTGTTCCCTTCCCTGGGGAGTCCATTGACAATACACAAACTCTTGCAAGAATTTTACTGTAAGGAATTGTTTTTACTTATCCTTTTTTTCTATCTTTCGAAGAGAAAATAGAAGTTAACTTCCATCTACCAACCAAAGAGGCTTTGCCTAACAAATTGGCATTGAGGATGAGAATTGAGTACATAGGAGTTGGGGTGGGGAATGAGATGCAGAACCAGAATACCCAAGGCAGAGTTGCAGCCCTGCTATTACCAGATGCATAACCGTGGGCAAATATTTTAATCCCTCTGAGCTGTGGCTTTCTTCATCAGTTAAGTGGAATTAATAATACTACCTGACTTGCTTGCTTCGCAGGGTCAATGTGAGGCTAGATTGAAATCACATGGGTGAATATGCTTTACAAACTGAAAAGCATAATATAACCAATTAGTTCCTATTAGCAAGCTGAGAATATTATCTAATTGCTTATAAATGCATGCTGTGTGTACACTCACACTGTCATTGGGTAAATAAGACCTTCTGCTGGGTACAGGTTTGTGCATATAATCCTTCAGTGAACAAGAAGAGGAAAGTAATGTTTACTAAGCAACTATTATCATCAAGGCCCTTTTATATCTATATCTACAACCAAGTCAACATCTCGAAGAAAAATATATATTTCATTCAATGCTTGGAAAAATCTGATTTATTAATCTTATTTTTTCTATAAAGGAAATTGAGATACAAAGACATTAAATGCTGTTTAAGGGTGTGCTTCTCAAATTTTCTTCCCTATCATCCTAATCCTGAGATACCCCTAGCTGCAGTTGGGATCTTAAATGTCTACCAAAGCTCAAGTGTGGAGAATTGTTCCTTAGCCTATGGTGGTAGAAACTTTAGGATGGAGGAATCTAGTTAAGGACACTGTGGCATGTCCTTAAAAGGGATACTGGGATCTCAGCCTTCTCTTTTTCACTCTTGGCTGCCATGAGGTAAACCATGTGGTTCCCCCAATGACCATGGTCTGAAACCTCCTTAACTATGAACTGTTCCTCCTTACAGTTGATTATTGTTGGTATTTTTTGTCACAGCAACAGAAAGATAACATAACTGTGTATTAAAGTGTTTTATGGTCCACTTTAGATATGCTTGGTTTTTTCTCCTTCAGATTCATGGTACACAGACAGTTCCATATTGGTAACAATGGAAAAGGTGCTATCATGAAGAAACTAGTTACCATTGCTCAGTTCAGAGTTCTCCAAGCTTATTTGATCTTGAGACCTTGTTTTTTAATTATCCTTGTTAAAGTCTGATAGAACTGGGATTTTACAGAAAACATTTTTTTTTTTTTGCCAGGTGCAGGTCTAAGTTTATGATTGGAATTAATATTTTTCAGTCTCTGGAAGAATGTAAATATGTGCTATTTTTCTTAAGAGAGAGGGACAGTGAGAGAGAGAGAGAGAGAGAGAGGAGACAGAGTCAATTTTGTTTAGTTTTTCATATGACTTTCATTGCTCACTTTGCTGTGTATGTGGTTCTGGGATTTGAACCCACATCAACACCCATGCCAGGCAAGCACCGTACCCACTGATCCACCATTCAAGCCCCAAATCTGGGCTATTTAAAAGACAGACTATAACCAAATGCCCTAAACAAATAGGAAAACAGAGAAGGGCAGCAATAAGATTTTATAATTCTACCTCTAGTGCTTATTAAATTAATACTATGATTTATGGTCTTTCAGTCTTCTCTTATTCTTTGGATGTTTTCATAGTACATGTAGACTTCAGTTGTCTGACTCTTGTATTTTAATAATATAACACAAATTCAACCATTTTGGCAGTTTGTTTTTTTTTTTTTTAAGAGAGAGTGAGAAGAGAGAATCAATTTTAGTTACTTATTTTCATCTGGCCTTTGTTTCTTGGACACTTAGCTGTGGTGCTGGGGTTTGAACCCAGGTCCTCGCACATGCCAGATAAGCGCTCTAACTGCTGAGCTGCCACTCTAGCCCCACTTATTTCTAAGTGTGCAGTTTGTTGAAATTAAGTACATAGACATTGTTGTGCAAGCTTACCACCATCCCTCTCTAGAAGTTACATCTTCCTAAATTAAAACTCTGTATGATCGTTCTCTTTTTTACTCAATGTTCTTCATAAGCATTCTTCCATCTCACAATTTACTTTATCTTCATGAAATTCATTTCTGGTGATTGTGAGATATCCTACCATAAAATGCCCACAAATCTGCCTATTATTGGATAATTGTATGATTTTCATTTTTCCATTTTATAAATGATGGCAGTGAATATAACAATTTTCATATTTTGGATCATTTCCTTAGAATAGTTGCTTAATAAAAATAGGAATATATTAGTGATTATAAAATGTAAGTTGTCAAATACTTTCTAAAAGTTAAAGAAGAATTTTAATTCATCTATTGATTGATATATTTATTCAGTCTTTCAAATAAACAAAAACTGGCCGTTTGGTATAAGGAAGAAATATATGATCTCTATTCAAATGATTTTAATTCCTATGGGCCAACAATAGTTAAGGACACGAAGGGTAAAAGGACTGACAGACTTATTCAAATTTTTTAGTGAGACTGTATCTTTGCTAGTTTGCTAATTTCTTTTGAAAATTTCCTTCTTTCTCTTTCTTTCCCTCTTCTACTTCTCACTCATATGGGTGCCATGGGGGAAGTTACTTAATGTCTAGGCTTATTTCTTCCCTTGTCAAAGGAGTATAATTATATCTATGCCAAGGGATTGTTGCCTGAACTCAATGAGACACTATATATATATACATACATATATATATTTATAGAAAGAGGGGACAGTGAGAGAGAGAGAGAAGTAATTTTTATTTAGTTTTTCATGTAACCTTCATTCCTCTGAGATTTCATTGTGTACATGGTGCTGGGGTTTGAACTTGTGCACTTGCACCTGCCTGGCAAGCACAGTTAACTGTCGAGGAGTCACCACTCCAGCCCAGAGATACTGTATAACTTAATGTTTTAATGTAGCATTGCATGTCCCAAGACGGTGCCTAGTACATAGTAAGCACTGTCTCCAAACATTACTTGTTACTGTTCCTAGTTCCATGGTAGAGAAAGGGAAACGAATCGTCTGTCGATTGTCCCAAAGAATGGTCAAGGTAAGAACGTAGCACCATGTCAATCTTTAAAGAGGATTTTTGTTTGTCTATTTAAACAAACAAATGGCAAACGCATGAACTTCATCTTTCTGACAAATGGATGAACAGATGAATTAACACATGGATGGTAGGATTTTATTTGCTCTCCTGACAAATTTTTGCTAAATGTTACAAAGGTCTCCTAAGTCCCTGAGAAGAAAAATATATGCCTTTCAGTTTTTGGTTGCCCATGAGTAAGTGGAGTTCCTCAGTTTAAGAAATAGGAATGATGACAGTGTGCTCAAAGTTATAGATTAATGCATTTAAAACATCTACATGGCCCCCTAAGGAAGGATAAACTTAACTTGCTGAACTGAATTGATGAGTATTGGTCTGGTAAGTGTGCTAGGTGAGCAAGACACAATGTTCAACGTTCTGTTTAATCAAACTTCTGTTCTGATCCAATTTTTAAAGAAGTTTTTCCTTTCTTACATGTATATATAATACATACATAAACAGCATGTATGTATGTACATGTGGTATGTATTTTCATTTCTAGGCTTTGTCCTAACCCTGGTCATTAGTAGCATGTATTTGATTAAGGAAATATGCGATCTGATAAATTATATGAATGTTATATAAAATTGAATTTCACATTGTCTTGATTTAAAAGGCTCTTTAATGAGACACTGCATATCTTAAGGTGTCCTCGTGACGTACGTCAATCAACACTCCATTGTTAGAAACTGTATATATGGCAACAAAATTCTGGGTAAGTTATATTTATTCCATTGTGATCACACCTATTTTGCAATATTCTACAAAAATGAATAAAGTATGTACTATACGTTCTTACCACAGAAGCAAGTCAGGGTGGCATATGGCAAAACCACTCCAAGCTGCTGAAGAAGTAAATACTTCACTGTCATAGCTGTTTTCCTGCAGATCAATCATACATCGCTGTTTTCATTGTCGGGGTAAAGTCATTTTGTTAAATACTTATGTCTTCAATAGCTACTAGATGTTTTTAAAACCCCAAAGCCTTTTCTACTCCATTAGATGTGTTCGAAGGGAAAGGACAGTGAGCTCTGATGCAATTCTTAGGTGACTGAGAAGTGTAAGAGGCCAGAAGATTTCAGGAAAAGAGGCAAAGTCAGTGAAGCAGAAAGTAAATTCAAATATTTGGCAAATGATAAATAAACCAGAAATGAGAGACACGCCAGCTGTTCACACTGGAAAGTTACCGAACATTTATTTTGGTCCAAGTTTTATTTATTATATGAATAAGGAACAACAAGTTTTCTATGGGGGTGGAGTGTCTTATTCCTTATTACATGAACGAGGAACAGAAAATTTTCCCTGTAGGTCGATATTTCCCTAGGGTTTGCTGCTACACTCCCCTTGCTTCCTACCGGCAACAGCTCCGAGGGGACCGCCGCCTTGGGGACAAAACCCCCGGACGCCTTTCCTCCGGCGGCTGGAGTCTCCGCTGCGCTGGACCTCGGTAGTCCGGCCACACTGTTTACCAAACTCGCTCTCAAACTCCGATTTCTGGAACAGGTCAGCCAGCTGCGCCACGTCCCCTTTCTCGCCCGCTGACCGCGAGCGGCTGCAGGCGGCGGGGCCCAGGCAGCGAACAAAGGCGGCGAGTGGCGCGGGGCGCGCGGCCGGAGCTGGCGCGCGTCTCTCCGGTAGGAGGCGGCGGTGGCGCCGAGCCCGAGCCCGCATTCCTCAGAAGCGCCCGGAGCCCGCTGGGCGACGTCACCCCAGGCTCCGCCCCCGACCCTCCCCGAGCAAAGTAACTCTTGACTAACAGGAGCAGCCTCCGCCGAGCATGGAGAGCTGCGGCTGCGGCCGGCCGGCGGCGCGGGAGACGCTTTCGCCCCCGAGGTAGTTTGGTTTCTGCGAAGAAGGAAAAAGTGCTGGGGGCGGCTGAGGACTCTCCGCCTTGAGCCCGAGAGGTCCGGCCCGCTGCTCGGTGGTGGGTTTCGCTGCGATCCCCCTGCAGCTCTTTGAAAAGCTGCTTGAAACTTCTCCCAAACTCGACATGGATTCGGCGGCGGCGGCGGCGGCACTGCCTGCTTTTGTGGCGCTCTTCCTCCTTTCCCCTTGGCCTCTCCTGGGGTCGGCCCACGGCCAGTTCTCTGCAGGTGAGTGCCCGTGGTGGCGCAGGGGGTGGGAGTGGGAGTCCAGAGCCCGGACGAATTCCCCCAGCCCCGGGATTGTGAGACGTGGAGCTAGCTCCTCGCCCGGACCGGGCGCGAGGATCTGGGGGAAGCTACCGTGGCCCCCTGGGGGAAGGCGGTCCTAGGGTAGAGGAAGAGATGTCCCCGGAGTTTGTGCCAGGTGAGACGCGGGGCCCTGGGCTGGGCGCCACTTGGCGCAGGTAACTTTCGTCTTTGCGACCCATTGTTCCTCTCTGAGGCTCGCTCAGGGCGCAGATTGGCACTGCTGTGCTGGAGTGTGTAGAGAGACATTGCTTTTCCTAGGGGAATTGGTGGCCTCGGAGTCCAGCGCAGTCTGCACTGGGGGGTTGGGGGTGGAGAAAGAAAAAGTAGTTACGACTTCGGAGACCACTGTGCTGTAGGTCGCGGTGCGGGCTTGTTGCTGTCAGCCACCTCCAGAGTGTTCAAAAAATTCCCCGGGAAGCCATTGTCAGAAATGTGGAGACGCGAAGGCACTGACCTCAGCACGCTTTGCCAGGTGCTTTTTGTCCCGGGAATAACCTTCCCTGACTCTTGTCCAACTACTTCCCGGTCTCTTTCCTACTCCTCATTCTCCTCCTCCAGCGTAGGGTTGCCCCTGGATTTGTCCAGTGGCACAGCTTGGAGTATATTGAATGTGTTTGTTGGCCGAGAGTCTTTTAAGATGTTTTGATTCTAAGGATCTGTGCAGAGTCGTCCTGGGCAGCGAGGTCTGGGCGCCAAGTCCAGGAATTCTGACCCGCTCTTCCTCAAAGCCAAAGAGGAGCTGGCTCCGCGCCTCTCGGAACCAGCCTGTGTGATGGGGGCTCTAAACGCCTGCTGTCCGCCCGGAGAACTCTAAAGGAGGAATGCGAGCATCTTTCATGATAGTCACTCAAATGAGTTTGTAATATGCTCTCCCGGACCCGTCCCCTGTTCTCTTCCAGTTTTGCTATACCTCCTGTAGGTTGGGTGTTTCTATCGTTCTCTTCTCTGGTGGCTCTGAAGTTTTACCAGGTGGACGCTGGGGAGCAGGCTCCTGGGCGCTCCTCTGCCCCCCCGCCGGTTATAACAACTTTTCTGGCCAAACACCCAGCTCAGCTTGGCTGGCGAGTGCATCTGCTGCCTTGCTTCGCGGTGCAGATGGAAACGCAGAGGTGGCCGAGAGGTAATGGAGAAGACTGGAAAAGCGACAGCCGCGCTCCTGGCTGAGCCCGCAGGATGCGGAGAAAGAACTTACTTTGTACTTGACAGTTTCTCTTATTGTTGAGGCTGCCTGGTTTCCTGGAAATAAACTCACATTGTTTTCCAGAGCAATCGTTTATTTACTTTCCGTCTCTACTCTCCGTTTTAGAACTCTGGAAAAGGAGTTAGACCACAGCAGACTCAGGTGGCAGCATGTGTCCTCGACCCAGGCTCAGATTATTAAATGGTAGCTTGTGCAAGGAAAGGCATGCATGTATATTTGATGGGTGGAAAGGGCAACAGTTCTATGCAGTGAGCAATTCGGTGGTTTAATTTAATTCTCTTCGGATTAAGCATTATTGCATGTATCTCTGACATACAATGCCAGTTAGTATTGGAACCATGCTTGATGTGACTCATTGTATACAGGCAAGTTGGAGAAAGTATTGATTTCTGCACAGTGTTTGTCACTAAAGAGAGAGCCTCCGCTTGAAAAGGCATGTAGTTTATTAATTGAAAGTTTGAACTTTACCAGTTGTATGATTAAAATCACATGTATTCAGAATTGCAACTATTAATGTCTCAACAGCTGATGGATATATTTTCAATAGTAAAGAAACTTTCTTTTTCTCTTTTTAGCTGTTTTTTATCCTTTCTTGAGCAAGTAAATTAATTACCTCCAGCACAGTATGCAGATGTGTTTTTCTGATACTTGCAGGTTAGATATCTCAACTGAACAAACAAATTTGTACACATACAGTTCTAGGAGGTTTAGCTAAATAAGCCTGGCTTTTCTTTAGTGGCAAAACATAACATTTGACTTTATGTTAAATTTTGTTAATACAATGTGCATTTGTAATAAATGTGATTCTTACAGAATTGTATCTCAAAAATTTACCAATTATATACACACATGCCCAGAAATGAATGTTTTTTATTCCTAGAGTTTAAAACAAGATCGCAGCTCCATCTGTATTTCTTTATAGATTAAATTTGTTTTGTAAATGTTACCTTTTTTCTGGTGATCATTAATCATTTGGTATTTTACTGTCTTCAAATTCTATGATAGGCAGTCAGATTTGTTGCAAAGATGAATAGGAAATGTAGTAGAGACTGGAGGTGTATTCTTTCTTGTTTTTTTACAAAATATTCTTTAAATGATGAACTTTTTCAGCATTTAAATAAACATGCTTTAAAAATCTAAAATTAATATTCCAAATGCAGCTTATTTCTAAATAAGCTAAATCTAACTTCCTGTGTTAAGATTAGTTTACCAGTTTCCAACATTATCATGTAATTACTAATATAATAAGCCTAACAAATTTTTAAAGAATGAGAATTGTTGGGTCTTCCACATTTCTCACACACATTCAGTCTGCTTTCTTTACATCACAAATTTAAGACTATTTTTATTCTTTTGACTGTTCTCTTAGCTTTTGGAGTTAAGGTGTAAAATTGCTCCATGATAAACATCTTTCAAACCAGAGCTTCCTGTAAGTCTCAGCATACTCTTTTAGTCTAGATTGTTGTTTAAAATGACATGTGTCATATCTATCGTATCTTGAAAACTGAGGCATAGAAGTCCAAAGAGGAGCTAAAATCCAGCCATTGGGTAGTTAGGTATTGTCTCTTGTGTAGCTATCATCCTGTGAGAAAGTTTTCTGTAAAACTCAAATGACTAACAAAACTGGTCACAGATGAGGTGACTTAAAAACTCAGCTTTCTCTTCTATAAAATGGGGATAATAATGACTGCCCTGACCTATCTAGTATAGTTTTTATGAGGATCCAGTGAAATACTTTATGTGAACCAGCCCGGTCAGTTGTAAAGCATTGTGCTAGTTCCTGGGACATCCTCATCCATAGAGGTGCCTTAGTTTCAGCTCTTCATTTGCTGTTCCTCAGAACTTTCTCTAGTGTGTACAGGATGTTCAGGGTATGTGCATGTTCCACTTGACTAGTTGTTCATTTTAATCAGTGTTAAACATTCTAGAATGGCCCTGACCATAATTGTATCAGCAAATTGCTCTTCAAATTTTTCTTTTCACTCCCTTATGTGAGTTAAATCTATGAAAGAGTCACTCTGAATTTCCTGTCATTGAACTATAGGGAAAATGTTTTAAATCAATATCTTGAGCCATTTGTTCAACTGTTGATTCAGCTTTTTCATCTTTATGTGGAGAATAACATGCAGCGTTTAGATGCAGTCTTATCAATGACCTAGAGAGGGACTATTGTCTCTTTAGTAGATGTGAGCCTAGAAATGCAGCTCAGGATCAGGCCTTGGATGTGATTCCTGGCAGGTCACTCTGCTGATCCCTGAGGACCTTGCAACTCATTTAAGCAGTGTCACTTTCCTTGTGTCTGATTCCTTGTTGTCTCTGATATAAAATTAATTGCTCTTATACTTATTTCCTATTAGGAAGAAATATTGTAGCCTGCTTGTTTTAAGGTTCACCTTTTACTTTTCTGGTTTGGAGTGACCAGTATTCCCCTGTTGCCTCCAAACTCAAATTATAATCACTAGCAATGGTCTGTAACTGGATATTTCTGGTATTGGTTTTCCAGTCCCCTTATATTTGATTGTTGGTTTTCCTAGATTGTGAGATGTCATTTGTGTCTGGCCTGGGCAGACAGAGTCAGGTTTGGCTGCTATTTGGGCATTGGCATGTGTGCCGTTGACAGCTTTGCTCTGTGAATTTGAAAAATAAATCAACTCCTCTGCCACTCCACCCTTCTGCACACTTCCTCCCACTCCTCTCTAGAGACAGATGAGTCCCACACACATATATATAAAACCGCAGGCTTTATGTTTTCTTTCAGTGCTGGACATGTTCTTAAAAACTGGAAATACGACTGACTAGCCAATCCTCTCACCCAATTTCATGTGTCCGGCAATAATGGTTGATTACACATTTCATATTCTTAAATATTATATTCATGCAGCATAATTTTATATAGAGGAAGTGTTTTGGTTCTACTAATATTTTTGAAGTGCATCGTACTAGTTTACTCCAGGTGGCATTAAAGACAGCGAATCATACTAAATATGGATCTGTGCTGTTCCCATTTCTCCTACTTGCCCTTTATGAAGGGCAGGAAGAAGAATGCTGGAAGATTGAGAACAGGAAACATCAAGAGAGTTTACAGATTGTTCTTACAGATAAAACAAAGAACACAGGGATTGTGTGTGTATGTGTCTGTTTGATCTCTTAATTTTCGGAAGAGGGAAAAAAATCCTATTTTTGACTTGTTTATTGGAATCAACCTTTGTTTTTGTCCAAACAGATTCTTTTCTTATTCTGTGAATGTTAAAGTTTACCTCTGTGTATTCCTCTCAGACTTTACCCTTTGATCATATGTATCTGGTTGGTGTTCTTTTATCAAATGATGTTTCTCTACCTAAAAAGGTTGTAATTGCTTTTGAATATGACTTATTTTTTCATCAGAACTCAAGCTGTTTGTCATAGTTACTGAAAAATGGCATAAGACATACCATTTCATGATATGTCTTTAAGAGGTATTTGATGACAAAGTGAATAATATATCAGTCAGGCTATTTTTATTTCAGTTGAAGCCAAAAGCAAACTTGCATATCTATGAAATAATCTTTTAATGTCAAAGAGTGCTTATTTGTTGTGCTTATCTATCTGTGAATGAAAGAGAGACTTTATGTTTCATTTTGTAAATGAGGATAGAAAACTTGAGTACCACATCAGTTGATGATTTTGATATCAGTGAGATAATTTGTGAGGTAAATTGCATACAAGTACATTTTGGAAAATGTTTTAAAAATTATGTTTGAATGTTTATAGTGTGAACTTTAAGGCAGATAGCTCACAAACTATGTTTCATTTTAGTGCAGATGTGTTTAATGCAGGTACTCTTATTAAAGAACCATAGTTGCACATATGGTGTTTTACAAAATTTTGTTTTACGTTTATTTTCCTTTCATATACTTCTGAGAATTATTTTGATTTGCTGTTAATACTTTGGTAATAAAAACTAAATATGCACAATTTGAAAACTTTCTTCTCTGATTTAACAGATTGTTGGGGTCCTGGGAAAACATTGGGCCAGGGATGTCAGGCTCTTTTTACTGATTCTGTGGTGGAATGTTGCTGCTTCTCCATTTAACTCTGGCTGCATTTTTTGGCACTCTGCTCTTTCTGTTGATAATTCATAAAAATTATAAGTGGCTTATTTTGCCACTTACAATTGTTTTTGAAGCAAATTAAGTAGTCCTAATGAAGTAATTTGTGCTTCCACTTGAATTATTGAGCTCTGTTAATAAAAACGATGAATGGGGCAGTGCTGACTAAATGCTTCTGCAGATGTCATTCTAGCAATTGTTTTAATAAGAGAAATTCAGAAATAAACCCAAACAAAATAGTGTTTAGTTGGGTTATTTGCATTTATTTTGTTGGAAAAACTGAAAACTGAGTGTTTCTATCTTAACAAGGATAGTGCTTTACTGTCCAAAGTTCCAGTTTAGAAAGAAGCTAAGGGCATCTATGGATAGGATACAAACTCTTCACTTATTATTGGGAAGACTATGGAAAATATGTCGCTAATTTTTCTATAGTTGGAGCAATTGAAATGGAAGGGACTATATACTCTGTCCTTCCCTTTCCTAGCCTATCCTATGCTTCTTAATGAGAGAATAATAAATCTTTCAGATCGGGGTCTATTTATATAAAGCTTTCCCAATGTATCCTATTCTTTAACCAGCTGCTCAGGCTGATTCCCCAAGCCCTGTTAAGGCAGCAGCTGACCAGTCACAAAAATTCTCCTAATCCAAGCTGGAAAGTGAGTGACCCAGCAGCTGCTGAGGTGGTGTACTTGTCATAGCTCCCTGACGTGTTGATTTGCCTTGGATCATTCAGCCATTCAAAAGGGGACAGGAAGCCTTTCTAGGGTCCTTGCTACTACCCAGAAAGGGATGGCCCTTTCACTGCAAGGTGCCCTAGGGTTTTTCTTCTTGAATTGTGGTCTGCGGACCAGGAACATCAGCATCACCTAGGAACTTGGGATGATTTGTGATCAGAACCAACCCCAAAACTACTGAGTTAGAATCTGTATTTTAATAAAAATCCTCAGGCGATTTGCTTGAACATTTAATTTTGAGAAACAATGCTCTAGGACAAAGGCAGCCAGCTTAAAAAGATTGCCACACGTACTTTATTGTAGAATTGTAAGACTGTTATGAAAGGATTAATTATAACATGAAACAAATTTCCCTGGATTTAAAATTCTTATCAATATTTACTTGATTATAATTTCACATTTCAGACTCATCAGAACAATATGACATAGTTTTTTTAAAAAAAGGATACTTGATAATATGAAGTAAATATTTTCATAAGAAAATAATAATAGTCTAAGTAGTTTGGGTTATGAGTGCTTTGTATAAGAATGTTGAGATGTAAACATACTATCTAAGGAACCAGATATGCTGTATGCAAATCAATTTTTCTTACCATAACATTATGTTAGTACAGACAATAGCATTGGCTCTGACGTTGTTAGTAACAGTCTTTATCATTCTTTTTTTCCCAAGTATAATCTAAGATCTTTTTAATAAGGAGTTGATTTATAGGACAGATTTAATGATTGGGAGTTAGTAGGTAGAATGCATTAAATATCACTAGTATTATTTTTACTCTTTTGTGCTCATATTTAAGAACAGAGATTCTTGTCAGTTTTCTCAAGAGAAAAATTATGATGCAATAGACAGTATACACTATTCATGTCAAAACACAATTTTGCTTGCATTTTATAGCTTGCCTTAGCATTCTTTTAGAAAATGAATTTCTCCCAGAAGACCTAATTGCTTTCTTATTAATGAGCCTGTAAGTGTTTTTTGTTATCCATTTACTATTCTAAATGTGTCTACTTGTGCTAGCTGTTTCAACAGTGAAGTCTCTGATTAAATCACAACTGGTATATTTGCTTTTGCCATTCACTGGTGATTCAGAAAAATACTGGCATCATGACATGACTGTTGCAGGGCCTAATGAAAGGCAAAAAATATAAGTTAATGCTAACCCATAATAGTTGTCATATTGTGATGTAAGCTGGATTTGGGTATAATAGTTGGCAGCATTCTCTGTATTTTTGATACTATAAATGAATATCCACTTACTTTGCATGAAATTTAAAAAATATTTTTGTTAGATTCATTAATAAGTAGTCAATATAACCCCCATATTTGCCTAATTTGGGTATTTGGTTAGAAGAAAAGAAGTCTTCACTGGATCACTGGAGGAGGAGAACTAGTGATGGAAAACTCTGAAAGTCACTTTTTTTTTTTTTTTTTAAA